>CAJUYI010001568.1:0-19752 GCA_910591695.1 Galerucella pusilla
TTCTTGGTTTGGAATGGCATACGCTTCTACCCATTTTGTGAAATAATACATCACCACCAAAATGTATCTGCTGCCATTTGCTGTCGGTGGAAACGGTCCGTCAATGTCCAGGGCAATGCGTTCAAAAGGGCTTCCGACATTGTATTGCTTCGTAGGAGCCTTTCTTCTTCCTTGTGGTCCATTGGTCGTAGCACAGGTAGTGCACTTCTTACATTTCCGCAGTACTGCTGCTACCCTTGTTCTTGGAATCACCAACTGTCTTTTACTTTCGGAACCTTCATCGTTCTCGATTACTCGCTGTAGCAAACCGTTTTCCAGAACCAGCGAGTCCCACTGGGCCCAATACGATTTCATCGTTGGCGAGTACCTTGAAATCTCCTGCCAAGTAGGTCGACAGTTTTCCTTTTGCCAATGTCGGATTTTCTTCAAGTCGGGATCGTTCTCTTGTTCCTCTTCCAACTTTTCCGGTGTCCATTCGTCGCTGGTCACCGTGGTTCTTCGAATGGCAGCTTCCTTAGCTTCTGTTTTTGTGCAGTGAGAGCACTCTGCTGGGCACGGTCTTCTAGAGAGTGAGTCTGCATTTCTGTGGCTTATTCTGGCTCTATGCTCAATGGTGAAATTATATTCTTGGAGCCGCTCGATCCATCTGGCGATTTGACCTTCAGGGTTCTTAAATTGAATAAGCTACTTAAGTGCGGCATGATCGGTTCTAATCACAAATTTCTTCCCATACAGATACTGATAGAAGTGATCCACGGACTTCACTACTGCTAGGAGCTCTCTTCTTGTGACGTAGTAGTTTTGTTCTGGTTTGGAAAGAACTTTACTAAAATATCCCAGAACTTTCTCTTGTCTTCCTTGAACCTGTGATAGCACTCCTCCAATTCCAACATTGCTAGCATCAGTATCTAGTATAAATTCTCCCTCTGGTAGTGGATAGCCGAGTATAGGTGCAGTAGTCAAGTGCTTTTTTAAGGTTTCGAACGAAGTTTGACAGTCTTCGTCCCAGCGAAACTCCCTTGCTTCCTCTGTAAGTCGTGTCAAGGGTTTAGCGATATCTGCAAATTTCTTTATAAATCGCCTGTAGTATGTACAGAGTCCAAGGAAGCTTCTAACTTGGTGCTTGTCGGTGGGTCTTCGCCACTTTCGTACGGTAGCAGCTTTTTCTTCGTCCACAGCTACACCATCCTTGCTGACTACATGGCCTAGATAATTGACTTTGTTTTGAAATAGTTGACATTTCTTGGGGTTGAGCATCAGTTGGGCAGCTTGCAACCTTTTGAAGACATCTTCCAAATTCTTTCGATGTTCTTCGAACGTCCTTCCCAAGACTATGATGTCATCAAGGTACACTAAGCATGTCTTCCAGGACAACCCTCGCAATACGTTTTCCATCAGTCTTTCGAACGTTGCGGGGGCATTGCACAGCCCAAATGGCATAACGGTGAAATGCCATAGTACAGATCCGGTGGTAAACGCTGTCTTTTCTTTATCGGCTGGATCCATTTCTACCTGCCAATATCCAGACTTCAGGTCCAAGGTAGAAAACAATTCGCTACCGGCCAGCGTATCCAGAGTATCGTCGATTCTCGGTAGCGGATAGCTATCTTTATTTGTAACATTGTTCAATTGCCGGTAGTCTACGCAAAACCTCGTGGTTCCATCCTTCTTCTTCACCAGAACTACCGGAGAGACCCAAGGGCTGGTGGAAGGTTCTATTACCTTGTCCTCTTCCATCTCGCGAACAATTCTCTCCGCTTCCTCTCTTTTGGCCTGTGGTAGCCGTCGAGCCGATTGTTTTATCGGTTTAGCGTCGCCGGTGTCAATTTTGTGTTTGACAGCAGATGTTCTTCCTGTCTCTCCTCCTTTTGGTACAAAAAGAGATCGGTATTGTAGCAAGAGTTCTTTGATTTTTTTCTTCTTTTGCAGGCTAAGGGATTGTCCAGCCACTGCTATCATTTGTTCAAATTTATTGTTGGCATCATTGGAAGTTGTTGTTTGATGAATTATTGACGCCACTGGTACGCAAGTTCCAATTTTGGTCTCCTTCTTTATAGTTATGGGATGATCATTTACATTTATAATGCGTACCGGTATTTATTCGGCAGCCATGACTAACCCTTTTCCTATCAGGATTCCTCGACCAACCTCCTTATCATGATTCCATGGTTCCATCATGACCGGTGCTCCTTCTTCGACGGTTCCTTGTAGCCTTGCCACAGTGAAAAATTCACTCCTTGCGGGTACAACTGTATCCTCCTGTACGGCTACCTGAACAGTCTTATCCTCGTGTGGGTGAAGGAATACTTCCTCAGAACCTAATCTTATCACTCGATTCTTGAAATCTAGCTGGAAGCCATGTAGGTTCATAATGTCCATTCCGAGTATTATGTCCTCTTCGATATCAGCGACAACGACAGTGTGGGTAAACTTCTCTGCGCCAATTCCCAATTGCACCGGTAGTTCTCCATGGACATTGGCGCTTTCACCTGTGGCAGTCCTGCGTCGCAGTCTCGTTGGTAAGTCTTTTCCGGGTGTTGACAGTCTCGGGGCGAATAATAGTCCTCGTTGCTCCAGTGTCCACCAATAGTGTATACTTCCTACCATTAACTTCACCATCCACGTATACACTATCATCGCGACATTTCAGAGATGCTATTAGAATTAGAGGGTCTTTGGAAGGTCTTTGGGTCGAAGCTGCCCTCTGAAGGTCGACCCTTCCTAGTTTTCCTGCTGGGCGTCTTTGTTTGTTGCAGTTCTCGGTCGCTTGCACGAACTGCGTACATGTCCCATCTCTCCACAATTCCAGCATCTCACAGCTTTTGATTTTCCATTTGAGATGCTTTTCATCATGTTGACAAGCTGGTCAAGCTTGTTCTCCACTTCTTCGTCTGCTACAGCCCTCACCTTGCCGTATACACCGGAAGCCTGTGTAGCTGCTTCGTACTCCAAGGCTGCAGAAAGTACGTCCACCAGTGTCTTATGCCTAGCCAAGCGTAGAGTTCTCTGCATTTCATAGTCACGAACTCCGTCGATAAATGTCTGTACCTAACCTAACCTCGCAATGTCTGCTTCGAATTCCTGCAGAGTTTCGTCGCGTTTTTGTTTGCGGTTTTTCAGCTGCGACTGGTACAGATGCTCCAAGTGTTCCAGGCAATATATCTCTTGTTCAATCGCTTTTTAAGTTGCTCAAAATCTTCGGTCTCTTCAACTGGAATGGTCTGGAGGATATCCATGGCGTCTCCTCTAAGGGCAAGAGTTAAATTCAATGCTTTTTCTTTCTCACTCCAGTTGTTTGCCTTTGATGCCGCCTCGAATTGCTTAAGATAGTTCGGCCATGACGTTTTACCATCGAATGTTGGCAGTTTCACTCGGGTGTTGATATCGTTTTCCCTTCTTGGTTTCAACTCTACTTTCTCTGCCAGTTCGTCGTTGTTCGGGGCTTGCCTAGTTGTAATACCCGGGTGATGACTAGTCTTCCTTTCGATTTCTGTGCTGCAAGTATCGGCTTGCGCCCATCTTCACAGTCGTCTAGGAATGTTAGGCTCTCCCCACTCGGTGAACAATGAACTATTATTACAATGGGCTCATTTACTGAAATATTTAAATCACTTTCAGCTGTCGAAAAACAAAGTACTAAGGATAAAAATGTGATTCTGAAAATTTCATGTCAATAGAATAGGTCGTTCTTCCAATACAACCAATTAAACAAGCATACCGTAGCAGGGCGAAGACTAGGACTGTGACGTCACCGCATACGAAAGTTAATGTGCACAAACATTACGCATCTGACTGTAAGGTGCCTCGTATATAATTCATTTATGTTGAATTACTTACAAAATATTTGTGTTAATAAAATAAAATGTGTGCACCTTTTTTTAAAAAAGCAGACTCATTAAATCTTCCAGAAGTGGACTTGCTTGCTTTTTTAATCAAAAACACGAGTTTATTATATTATAATTTTATACTATGTGACACGTCGTTTTTGCTATTTTCGGGTCAGAAAGATTAAAAATGTCAATATTTTCATCGCTCTCTCAAATGATATACTGGGTGATTCCAGATGTTTTATTTTATTCCTGGTCTGGTGGACAAAGTTACAGAGATAGCGCTATAGTTTACTCAAAACTTTGAAGAGAGTAATAAATAAATGTATTTTATTAGCAGGAATGACATTCATTTCGCTAAACTCAAAAAGCTACAAAGTTGTTGGTACTGTTTTAGAGTTTGAGAAAAAAAAGACGAAGCTATATGTTATTGTCCTGCTTTGGAGAGAGGAGGTAAGCATGTTTGTACAAATCCTTAATAAGGCCCAAAATAGACTATGGAGCTGTCGTGTACTCATCCGCAAAAATGTCGGTTCTCAACCAATTGGAACCAATCCAAAACAACGCCCTACGTATTGCTACAGGAGCTTTTCGAACTACACCAACAAATAGTCTTCTTTGTCTGACTGGAGAGCCCTCTCTACAAAAGAGGCGGATATACTTAAGCCTATCTATGGCTACTACGATTGTTAGTCAACAATCTCATCCAGCAAGAAATAACACTCTGGCTGATAGATATCGCGACATTTACGAAACAGGTAGATATGACCCTCCATTCTACGAAAGAGTGCGGAAACACATGAGCAATCTACAATTACAATTTCCCAAATTTTATAATGCGTATGATCAAATCCCACCACCATAAATACAAACCTCACAACGTTAAATGAAGCAGAGACTCCACACACATTAATTAAAAAGTCCTTCCAGCATGAGCTAAACAGATATAAAACTGCCATGTAATTTACACTCATGCCTCCAAATCAGATGACGGAGTGGGAGCTGCATTTAAAACCCCAAGAATCTCTAGCCAATTCAAACTGCCAACAATGAGCACAATACACACCGATGAATTATTCTCAATACTCCAAGCAATAGTCCATGTTAAAAATATCAGCCAGCCAAACACATTAATAATAACAGATTCACTAAGCTCAATCCAGTCGATTCAACAACTTTACACTAAACATCCAATAGTCAATCTTATCAAAACAGAACTAGAGAATATAAAAAAACTAAATCTAAAAATTGAGTTTATGTGGGTCCCATCCCATGTAGGTATTCGTGCCAATGAAGAGGCAGATCTTCTAGCGCGGCAAGCTTCCACAAGTGAAAGATCGGTGGTGAATGTGTCAAATGTTGTGCCAAGCGATTTTAAATGCTACATAAGACAAAAAGTGCTCAGTGCGTGGAAAAATGAGTGGGAAATGTCCAACTTTAAGCTCCGCGAGATTAAACGCAACGTGAAACCGTGGCGACAAAAAACTGGACTCACAGAGGACCAAGTGAAAATCAATCGACTCCGATTAGGGCACACCAATTTAACCCATAAGTTTTTGATAGCAAAGGGAGACAAACCAACCTGCAATATATGTAACAAAGACTTGACAGTGAAGCATATAATAGGTGATTGCCCCAAATACCTGGTATCAAGAAAACAAAACAAATTACCAGGCAATTTAAAAACTGTTTTGGGCGAGCAAATGGACGCAGAACTGATAGTTAAATTTCTTAAAGAAACCAGACTGTACCACCTCATATAATTATTCGTACATGTACCTATTACCTATTTTTGTCGCTAATAACCTTATTGGTTGGAGCGACGTTAAAGAACTGAAATAAAAAAAAGGTAAGCATGTTATTACTTTTCTCATAAGGCTCCATCGTAGGAGCGAGGAAACGCCCACTACGGAGACAGTGTTATCTTTATCATCAGCTGAGACCTTTAAATAGTTTATAACTACCATGGTCTCTGGAAAGAAAAAAAATCAAGGGGTGATCAATGATAGTCTTTCAGAACACCTTGGACAAGCAAAAAAAAAGATAAATTACGAATAGTAGGCTTAGATATTACAATACTGAAAACTATGAAATAGGTTCTTTATATTAGCTAAAAAATAAATGTGTGACCCTCCACCCCAATCAAACAACCGACTACAATAGTTTTGGAACTTTCTCTCAAGCATGCGATATGGTCGTATTACGACATCAAAGGCATACTTATGTTTATGTTGAGTGTGTGGCACCTATGACGGGATCCTTGTAAAAAACATTTTAGGAACAAAATTCTTCCAAACAAAAGCAATGAAAAGAGGTTTAGATTCAGAAGAAAACGTACTTAAAATTCTTGAAGAACGAATTTCAAAAAAAAATTTAAAAGGTGGAATTTTCTCAACTGCAGACTGCCCAATTATAGGAGCTTCTCCAGATGCTATTTATGATGATTGTGTAGTGGAAATTAAATCACCAATGTTGAAAAGAACAAAAAAAAACTTATTTTGATGAAGCAAGTAATATTAGTTCCAAATGTTTACATCAGCGATATTTTCTAGAGCTGATCCGGACTTTGAATCAAATAAAATAATTTATTTCAAAACATATAATATTCGCCAGTTTTGTTAATGATCTACTGAAAAAGTTACCTGTTTTTTAATAAAATTTAATTTGTGAAGTACTGATCCATTATTTTATTGAATAATTTTGAACATTAATAACACCACAAGCTATAAGAACAATATTGACTTCACCTACTACAATGCATACTTTTCTTATTCTCTATGAATGAGAAAAGTAGGTATGAATTGTAGGTTAAGTCGACAGCACATGAAGCTTTTCACTTGTACTACGAGCCTTACATCTACAGTGATTGTAATAACAACAGTATCTTAGTACTATATACATATATATTCTGTGACAGTATAGAGTCCAATGTGTAAAGCTACACGAGCACGAGCTCTTGACTATGTAATAAAAAACTTGTGAAGAAGTTATAATAACATTTATTAGAAAAATAGAATGAAAAGGAGTTTGAATTTGAATAAGTGTACAGGGTACAGCGTATTTTTTTTAAATTGCCAGATTTTAATATTATAGTGGTCGTTATTTGTTTATATTAGGTTAATTAAAACATACTTTTCGGGGATTTATTGTAAACTTCTCGACCACTCTATTATTAAAATCCTGTAAGTTTCCATGTATAAGTTTTCGGTGCACACTCATCATGGCCAAACCATTGAGGCGATTTTCACTCATAGTGATTCTTAGCCAGGTTTTTAGTCTCCTGAGGCTGCTAAACGATCGCTCTACCGTACACGTCGTGCATGGAAGAGTGATCAAAATTTTCAACGCTTTTTACGTGTCGGGACAGAAGGTAAAATAAAAAAAAATATGTGATTGAGCCCATTGTGGCATATCTTTTCAAACAAATTGGTAAATTGGATATCTTACTTCTCCTCAGTTCCTGAGTAGAGTCTTAGGGACCAGCAGTTTCTTTGGAGCTACTTATTCTCAGGACATGAGTAGAAATCAAATCAGGTTCAGCTTCTAATGCCTTAGAGTCCTTCGTATATAGCATTCTCCCAGGTCTGGAATCCTATTAATCATTTTTCGGAAAATTCATACATTGCCATTATTCCATTCTGTTCCATGTCCCAGTATTTTTTATTTGTAACAATGGATAACACTACAGTTGTATACAACCAGTATATGCTTTATATTCATTCCCTATGTTACTAGATGCTATACAGGGTGTTTCTTAAGTAATCTAAAATATTATATGGGGAGCTTCGTTACTCAATTTTAAGACGAAAAGTTCATATAAACATGTGTGATAGGTGTTGTCGTTTATGAGATACAGGGTGTTGTACGTGAAATTAATTTTTCTTGGTGACGCTACTGATTTATATTTTTTTATTATTTTATTACAAGCAACATGTATTAAACATAAAGAAAAAATAATACATTCCAAAGCAAATGTTCAAAATGTCCACCTCCAGCTAAAATGCAAGCATCCGCTCGATGTCTAATGGATTGTCGAATACGTTCGAAGATACCAGGATTGTTACGAATAACATTACAGCCGTCTATGATACGATTTTGAAGATCTTGTACGTTTAATATCAGTGTTGTGTAAACAAGCGATTTCAAATATCCCCACACATAAAAATCCAGAGGATTGTGTCCAGGTGATCTAGGGGGCCACGGGTGTGGAGATCCTCTTCCGATCCAACGGTTTGAAAAAACATTATTTAAAAACTCGCGTACAATCACTGAAAAATGTGGAGGAGCTCCGTCATGCATGAACCACATGCGCCTTCTAATAATAATAGGTACATCTTCCAAAAGAAGTGGAAGTTCATTTTCTAGAAAATGTTGGTATGTCTCACCGGTTAACCGTACAGGAAGGAAAAATGGTCCAATTAAATAATCATCGATGATGCCAAGCCAAACATTGACCGAAAATGTTTGTTGAAATCGTTTTACACTTATGGTATGTGGATTTACATCTGCCCATATGTGGTCATTATGAAAATTCATAATCCCATGTCTAGCAGAGTTGGCTTCATCCGTAAATAGAATATTGGCAACAAAATTCGGATTGTTCGCGATTTCACGTAAAATCCATTGACAATACTGCATGCGTAATGGATAGTCAGTAGGTAACAAATGTTGAACACGTTGAACGTGATATGGATACAATAAATTATCTTTTAGAATATTCCAAACAGTTTTGTTACTAACATTTACTTCATCTGCAACTTTTCTTGTACTCGTTTCTGGATGTTGGTCAATAATTTGAAGAATCTGGTTTTCCAATTGGGGATTTCTCACAGTTCTGGGTCGTCCTATAATATTCTTCGATTTAGCGAAAGTTCCAGTTTCTTGTAAACGAATATGTAACTTAGTAAACGTATCTGAACATGGTAAACGATTATTTGGATAACGCTGGGCATACGTACGTCTAGCTTCTAAGGCATTACCATTTGCTAATCCGTACAAAAAATGCATATTAGCCATTTCAACATTAGTAAACACTGGCATAGTTATTAATTGAACACAGAGTCAATCAAATGAAAATGTACGATTTTTGCGTTGGTTTTCAAATTTGACACTTGTCAACGTTGCTACAACGGCCACTTGGAATAAGCATGTTTTTGCGTATTACTTCTAAAAACCAGTAGCGTCACCGGGAAAAATTAATTTCACGTACAATCAGAACTGACTTATTACAATAAATTCAACACCCTGTATCTAATAAACGACAACACCTATCACACATGTTTATATGAACTTTTCGTCTTAAAATTGAGTAACGAAGCGCCCCATATAATATTTTAGATTACTTAAGAAACACCCTGTATAGTTCAATCACGATAAGTTTGCAATTTTTACATTTGTAATAACAATTGCAGCCACTGAACAAAATCTAAATATCCAAAGTATGACTGAAATAATTAATCATATTGAGGGGGAAGTTACGGTCCAAAAGTTGGCTGCCATGTCTGGGGTTGCCGGACTTATGTTGTCAAAATCAGACAATTTTATCGGAATTTCTTGTGTTGGTTTGTCGTTTTCATTCGCATTTTATAGTTTGTTATTTACTGTGTAAAATATAATCTGTTATTTTCATAACTATTTGGGAAAGAGTATCGAACACTGCGTAGAAATGCATGAGTGGTTGCAAGGAGCATCCCTAATCTCATATTTTGAGAGATAACGAGATAACGGTGGACCTCTAATCCCTATTACTTCTGTGAGAGATGAAGTTTTCAATAAATACATTCTTACTTCAATAATAATGCCATTCAACATGTGCATGAAGATAACATTTTTCAGTTAAACTAATCAACTTATGGTTTCAAACTTAGACATCTTGGAATTTATGTATTTACTCATCAAAATTCTATAATTTCTGCTTTTATTTTTGAGTTGAATGTATTCTCATGGAATGAACAACTTATCAACATAATTTCATGCCAACAGCTGCAAGAAAATTACTACGTTACAACGATGTACAACATCTGTCATGTTTTGTTATTGCAAACTTATCGTAAATGAACTATACCTACCTCATGGCTAAGACCTATCGGCGTGTAGAAGACACTTGGCAGTTTTAGTCCCTTAAGCTTCCCATTTCTACTGATGGCAATGAATCTGCTCTTAGGCTTCTCTAACCATGGATCCACTGCTTTTATTACATCAGCTCAGATATAAGAATACGTTGCTTACCCAATATACGTATTGTCAGTTAAATTGCATACTCATGTGCGTTTTGTTATTCCAAGAGTTTGCGATGACGAGTTCCCAAAGCAGATACAATATAATCTAAATTTAGTAGACTGCTATTCTTCCTAGATCTGGAGCCAAAAAACTGCAATAGATAGAATTATTCATCTGGTTGTTTGATTTCTTAATTTCCTACAGACCTAGAAACAAGTGATATACTCTGTGTACAGTTATTAGTTGAAACCAATTACACATTTTAAAATTCCACCTAGTACAAAGATGCTCTTACGAGCTAAAAATGAATAGTTTTCGAATTAATTCAAACAATATGCACGCTTCGGAATGAGCCAACTCTATTACGACTTCATTTACTTAACAAAACCAACTTCAGCGTCGTCCAAACTGAATTAATATATTTCAGTTTTAGTTAGGAAGAACAATACAATGTAGTATAGTACATTTGTTTTATTGAAGTTGTGTCATCAACTGAACAAATAAAATCTGGTTTTTGTCGGAAGAGCCAAGTGGCCGCTTTGGCAGACCAATAAAATTAGCATTTTAATTAAATCTGATTCATCTCAACAGAGATATCTAAATCTAGGAGTCTGGTAATCGGCAATGCAGGGACGAACTAACTGGGGTATCTGAGACGACTGTCATACTGTTGAAAAGTTTTTTTTATAACACGAGATTTAGTGGATTGGTTGTGATGGAACAAAAAGTAAGTTGAGACATAGAAACGCGCTAGAAGGGTTCCGTACTATTATCTATAATAAAAAACATACTGTGTGAAGTGAAGCTAATATAATCTATTTAGCTGATTAATTTCACTTTTGTGATTCATATTCACGGCTTTGCTTAGTATAAATCAAATTATAAGAAAAAAAAACATGAGGCCGCAGGAAGATTCGAACTAGCGATCTTCTAACTCTTAACTAAGCCACCTGTGGCCGTTGTCAATATCGAACAACAAAGAGCAAAGGAATCATGTTTTCAAATATTTGTTTTATTCTGCTTTTAGTATTTGTTGTTATAGAGAACCTGCGTGACCTTACTAATTAGAAACTAGCGTCCATGGTGGCGAAAATTAGCATCTACTTTATGAGATAAATTAAATATTATACTAGTTACTATACGAAGTATGGATGAATTATTAAATAAAAGAAAATGTCAAACGTTATAATAATTAGAGAATAAGGTCTTGATCTTCTAGCAACCAATATGAAAATAGTGTTGAATAGTGGAAATCAGATTGTACGAATGTGATAAAAACTCGAGTGGGAATGTTTAAATAATTGCCCGTTAAGTAGGTATATATACCTATATACTTAACAAGATCACGTAATAGTTATTAATGTAATAAGGATCATAAAGACGATCATTATGGTACAAGTCGTGAATGTTATCTTCGATAACACGGCGTGTGCCATAATGATTGTTTATGATTCGTATTACATACAAAATTTTATCTGATGGCAATTTTTGGTGCCAACAACCAAACAGGATTACAAGTTTGCCAACAATCATCAACTACTGATGTAAAAACTGTAGAATCCATTGGAATTAATATTACAAATTGTAGTAATTGTTCTTTTACCATTTATAATAAATAGTTTTGTACATAGTTATGCATTTTGAATGAACTTTTTTGATCAAACCATTACATGTTTTCCTTATAGAATTTCATTATGGTACTTAGTACCATAATGAGCTTCCTTATGTCATTAAAATTGAGTGACATAACGTTGCCATTATGACATGCCATCAGATAAAAGAATTTTTTTATAAATTATATTCAAACTAAATATTTATAAATATAAAGAGAAAACCATATTGTGATAGGAATAATAACTGGGCTTTAATGGTTATAAAAACGCGGGTAAGCTACCGAGAACTGTAACTTTTTTCAAATGTAATAAAAACCCCGACAGGGCATTACTTTTTGTTTGTTATATTTTTTCGTTCCTAAAAGGCTTTATATGGCGGAAAGGTTAAACGATTCAGATGTCACTAAAACAAATATATTGCCGATAATAGCGAACCATTTTTATGTTGATGGGCTGTCGGAATTTTTTCACTCAGTTCAATGTTCCACTGAGCCATTATTACGATATGGGTACGTCGCTTACTCATAAAAATAGCCTATCGGTGAATGTTTCACGCTACCGGTGGTGACATATTTTATGTATTCACAAATCAAGACGACAACGTGAAAGTAGCATGTATTGATGGAAGTGATGGATTTTATATTTCCAATTCAACTATTCAGTTGAGTGATATAAAATTGACAGCTCTTAGGGAATATAACAAAAATTGGGAAAACATATTACCTAGCGATGTTATAGTCTGATTATTTCCATTGATCATATTCAAAGGGTGCTTGAGGAAGTAATTAACAGTTTACGATTTTGAACATCGCGTTTACAAAAGGATTTGGTATGTTGTCTGAGTCTGTCTCCAAACAGCTTAATTCTTCTACTGCATTGATACTTAGCTCTTTTCTATATTTGCATTTTATCTCCGCTTTTTGTGTCTCTTCGTTGCGTATTCATATTTTTATACCTATATATCTTAGCCGAAAAGATCTTGGCTTTTGATAAAGCTTATCATTTGTTTTGAAACTATATCCGTAACTTGATCAGGATTTAAGTAGACCTGTGTTTCGCCTCTTATATGCATCATCGCAGAATCTCGAAGGTATCTTCGTTCTTTTTTAAGAATAGTACATTGTTGTTAACCGACTGAGAAAAGCCTCCTGGACGACTGCGAACTAAGTCAGGGAGCAAGCAACACAGAGTCCAGGAATGTGGCTTTTCCTACGAGGTGAACACACGATTTCCCGCAAATCGTTTCAAATTCGAAAGGTATTAATTATTTTGAGAAAATCATGAATAATTCAGTTCCCAAATGAATGATGTTTTGAAATTAGTGATAAAATCACTTGAGTTACTAAGGAAATGTATTGAGGTTGAATTGTAAAACGCAACAGATTCAATTGCGGATGTTTTCGGAAGTAAAATGATAAGTGATAATGCATAAATACTATTCCTGGGACTCCTCCAGAGCTGGTTAAGGCAGTGAAAACTGCTTCAGAACACCAGCAACTGTGAGGAAAAATCATTTCCTTACATTGAGAAAATAAATAGGAAATCTTGACTTTTTTTTCAAGAAATTTTGTCTGCTTTGTCAAAATTTCCTAGCGATTTGCGGAAAACCTTCTTATTGTACCTACTGTTTAAGTATAGCCATATATTCAGTCCAGACTCGATTGTTTTTTTCTTCATTAAATAGTCCACCCACTCTCCTCCCGTTTAGTCCACCAGACAGTTTTATTATTTCGTACTTTTTTTTTTTCAGTGCCGCTCTCTCCGTAAGATTCAAGTATCGCCATGATTACTAAGCTAACTGACCTTGGAAGGCTCTATTTCGATACCATATCGTTGAATGACAATACATCTGTCTGTGGGTGTTCATTCGCAGCACTATTCTTGATTGACAATTGTGCTTGAAATGTTTTCTATTGCTATGTACTAAATCTTCTGACGGAGGGTGAAAACCCCTCACTTTGGTGCTTCCGACTGCGGATGTGCCCCCTGAAAATTATCCGACAAGGTTACTACATTGTTTCTAAATATGCTTATGATGGATTCTGTGGAAATAATCCGTGACTTATAAAATTTTTTTTCTTCGGCAATTTGCGCGTGTCTGAAACGTCAAACGACACAAAATACATGACATCTTCATAGAAAAATGCCCCACTCCCACTACCATACTTTGCTTAGCTCAAAATTTGTCCGACTCCACCCAAGTAACAAATAAGTATATAAAGTTTCGACGGTGAGGCTATTATAATTATTTCTAGGTCTGGGTCCAAGGCATATAAGTAAGTAACGGCCTTAGAGTGAGAAATATTAATCTTATGCAAGTTATCCCTCTTCAATAAAGCTTATAAATAAAAAAAGTTTATAGGTTAACGATGGTATAGTTGAAATAATATCCTCCTTGGTGTGCGTCATCGTTTGTGACGTATATACGGGTTTTCGGCATGTCGTTTATTTTATTTGTTATTTTGACATAAAGCTAACCTTAAATTAGATAAATGAAATCATCAGGATCGTATCCAGCCAAATTCGAAAAGGCTATGGAATTAATAATAACCAGCTTCTTTTTCTAACTTTTTCTCCGTGTATCTATGCACATTTTTGTATTATTTAAATATATATATATATATATATATATATATAACAATAAGATCAATATTCACTTACCATAAATAATAATTGACCGTGAACAACAAAGTACACATCTCATAAGAACTGTCAGTGTGACAGTAGAATAATACATAGGACACATTGCTGCTACGAAAATAATGCCTTCATAGTATCTTGAGCTCCCGATTGATAGGTTGCGCTTGCGCGTAATCTAAACATCAATCAATAAAATTTTTGTAAGTCAAAGATTAGGGTTAACGTTTGTAATACATTTAAACGGTTCATTATTGTGATATTTTGATTAGGATTAATCACATACCTGCCTTTTTGTCCATCCCAGGAAGGGTATTATTTCAACTATAAACATCTTATTTCAAGTTGATTAAATAATGTATTCCATTTAGTTAAAAGGCGACGTGTCCATCGTGATATTGTAAAAGTTGCAAGTTCTCCACCACAAATATATTTCACGACATACATAGAAACTTCCAACTTAAATAATATCTGAACTTCTAAAACAACAATACGTTGAAATGTAACATTGTTGTGGTTGCGGTTGGTGCTTCGTGTCCTCTGTCCTTAATTCTGCTCCACGGTGGCAAAATTTGGAAAGTTTAAAATATCGCCACTAAGTAATTGTGAGCATGGGTCTTTTATTATGAAGGGCTATTTCATTTCGCTGAAGTGATAAACTAAATCGTACAGATTGGCATTAAAAAGAATACTATCATCCCGCCCCAGCTTTGCGCGGTTTCTTGACAGAAAATATAAAATAGCTTTTGTTACTCTGAGGAGATCTGGCTTTCAGTAAAATTGGTATGTGTGCAAGTTTGTTTCGACTACCCAAAGATATGGAATACAAAACAAAAATGTGACATCATCAAACGCAATTATAACTTTCTAACAACACACAGATTTGATAGAAAACACAGTCGTCAGTCTTCACCACAGTTTACCCCCACGCGTGCGTTATCGTTCGGGTTATTAGCTTAACAGTAGGTAAGACGGTGCGGGACAGAGTCGGCAATTGCCTCCAGCGAAACGATGATTCCGTAATTTTTTTGATACTACTCCTAAGATATTCATTTAAATTATATGGTGTAACACAGTGAAATAATGTGAGCTTTGAGCCCCTTACTCATTTGAAATGATAATGATTAAAACCGTATTTGTGTAAATATAGCTTTTACATTCCGGCATTATAGTTGCCAATGATTTTAAATATTGAAATGGATAGACCAAGACCATCGCGGACTTTTCCGTAGACTTATATAAGATACACAGCTCTACTATACATTATTTTGTTATATCTTAAAGGGTTCAGGCAGCGTTTTCGTTGAAAGCTCCCGTAGTCTAATTTTTTCCCGACACATTCAGCAATGTCGTTCTATTCCAGCCAATGTATACAAAACTTGACAAATCATACACTAAAACTTTCCTCGGGAACCACTTCATGCATTGGTGAAAACAGCATGGAAATCGGTGCAGTAGATTTTAAGTTTATCGCAAACAGACAAGGTGTTTGTTTTGAGTTTTAAAGTATTTCAATAAAAAATTTGTATCCCAAGTAACGGGTGGTCAAACGGGCTCGACGGTTGAGTTGCGAACTTAGTAGTTCAGGCTGGATGTTATCCTTCTGCTAACTTGAGCAACAGAAAGCAGTTGCAATCATTAACGCTTTGTTCATTCAGTACTGTCAAAGATCAGAGATCTATTTGGAGCTGCCAAAGTGTTGGGTTGTGTGTTAGCTTGGTATAAATTATAATAATAAACCATCCCCGAATGACGTCACGGACATATTGTGCTGGAAGGCACACGTAGTTTTCATTGTTAACTGGTGAACAACGTATGATATCGTCACCATAACTGTAAGACCACGTAACTTCAAAACCTTGTTTTTCACAGAGGAGTATGAAACGAATATGTGTCGCTTATAGGTAGAAATAGATTTTTTGTTGGATGGTGTTATCATTAAGCTATAGTAACGGAATAATTCAAGGTTAATATTACCATTTTTCAATTAACCTAATGGCGCTAAAATCCTAATTTAGGTAAAAAGCGGAGTTTGGTTGTTTTTTTAATTAGGGTGACTATATTTAGACTGTAAGTTTTTTCAAATTATTCAAAAGACCATCGTTTAGTGTTAAGTGCGGAAAGCAAGAGACAAGCGAAGTGACTATTCAATTGATCTCTTTGTGCACCTGAATCTGTTGCTCTTGAATCTCTCAACCCCTCTGTTGATTGCTTTTTCCGTCATCTGACATTTTAATGATTATTAAATTAAGAGACTATTTACTGACTGCGCCTTGTGTTATTTGTGAAGTTTTAATTATTTATGTAATTATCATTGTTCTACAAAGTCTGTCTGACAATCCACTGACTCACAGCACGTGACAAAAGTCAGGTATTCTGGAATGTTATATGTAACTGGACCCAAACAACATTTCAATTCAGTTACGTCACGTTTTTTGGCACTGGAGCATTTTTTGTGAGAGCAGTTCTGATACCGATAATCAATAACTATAATGCCAACTCGACAGATTTTATTCCATTGAGTGATGGAGTAGGAACGAAAGAAATGGGTCATATTGTAGGAACGAAGGAAACGGGTCATAGAGTAGAACCAGAACTTAGTGGTTCAACTATACCCTTGCGAAGAAAGTGAAGGAGAAGGAGACCAAAAGTATTGGGTCTGTAAATTTTTCAAGAATGATTTTTTCCAGTTCTTTTTGTACTTGATGAACTGTTCCTCTCTGAGCTTCTCCATACAAACATGATTGAAATCATCCGATAGGATCACAATAAAATAAAATAAATAATGGAAGTTGACATTTTTGAAATGAAATGAATCATTGGACTACATGACTCCGAAATATTCCTTTAACATAAACTACAAGGAGATACATATCAGATGACAAAATTGAGGGCATACTTGGTGAAAGGATCTGGTACATGAAAGGAAGCAACATCAAAGAATGAACCGGTGCTAGATTATACAGTGAGGGAAAAATTCACAAATAAGGGTTCTGCAAGGAGCAAACTTTCATGAGAGAAATAAATATAAGGGTGCACTGCACAGATCTAAATATGCACAGACAGGCAGGCGCTGTTGAAGGCTCTTATGAACCCAAAATTGATTTCAAAACTGGTATGGGAATGTTGGAGAAAGCTCAGTGTCCTCTTAAAACACAACAGAATAACTTTGGTGTGGGTCTTGGGACACAGGCATCGAGAGCAATAAAAATACAGAGAGGTTTCATCCACTCACGTATTGGCACAGAACCCCTACTCGGTATTACCAAAGTTACCATCCAAGGATGCATACGAGTCTGGGTCAATGAGGTCCTTTTATTACACCATAGAAATACATTTATTGAAGAACCGTTCGTTCATAGAGCAAGATGAGTGGGAATCAAATCAGAACATTTATAGTATATTACACACCGAGGTGGAAAGAGTTTCATTACTGTCGAGTGTTACATATACATAAGTAGTTGATCTGTGTGTGGTCTGCTATACCATTGACAGATGATCGCTAGGTGGCCCGGCAGACAACAGACAGAACAATCAATTAATAATCAAACCACATGTAAAACATCTTGGAATATAATGTTGAATATTATTGATATTTAGTTTGTTATTGATCTGAATTAATACATAGATAAGGAAAACATAACATGGTGTCAGGTGAAAACACGCTAATATAAAAAAAACAAAGAAACTGGATACAAGTAAGTACTGTATAAATGAAAAGAAAAATGTCAACATTTAAACTACCAAAAGCTTCAGTGTTTGACCAACACACAGCATAAAATTACACAAAATTCATGAATAGCTTCAAAATAAACACGAAAGCATCTGGCCTTGACAGTGAAGATGATGAAACAAAAATAGCTATATTAGCTGTATTCTTTTTACCACGTTTACCTAAGATTAACTGAGTCACTCAGTTAGTCTGTTGAGGAACTTAGTTCAAAGTTAAGAGGTAAAAACATTTTTACTGTTTTAGATCTGAAAGAAGGATTTTATCATGTTCCTCTAGATAAAGAGAGCCGGAAACTTTGCACGTTCATCACTCCTTTTGGAAAATATTGCTTCAATCGGTTGCCTTTTTGGACTTAATGTTAGTCCGGAAGTTTTTCAAAGAATTAATAAAAAATTTTTGGGGATTTACCCATTGGCATTTATTTCGATGGTTTCATAATTGGGGGAATAGATGAAACGGAACATGATAAAATCTTAAATGAAGTTATTAGTAGAGTCAAGAAATTTGGTATAAAATTTAATAAGTTGAAGGTATAATGAAAAAATTTTTGGGGATTTACCCATTGGCATTTATTTCGATGATTTCATAATTGGGGGAATAGATGAAACGGAACATGATAAAATCTTAAATAAAGTTATTAGTAGAGTCAAGAAATTTGGTATAAAATTTAATAAGTTGAAGGTACAATACAAAGTTTCTGAAGTTTCTTATGTAGGTCAAATCTTCTCTGCTGACGGAATCAGGCCCGATCCTAATTATGTTAAAGCTATTTTGAAGCTCGAAGAACCGACCAATAAAAAAGAGCTGCTAAGTATACTGGGTATGTTGAATTATTTCTCAAAGTACTTGCCAAAATTATCTGAATTACTATTTCCTTTGAGAAACCTTATTAAACAGAAGGTAGAGTTTAATTGGACAAAAGATCTATCGCTCACATTTCAAAAAATTAAGAAGTTGGTTTTAGAAATAACTACCTATTTTTGATCCTAAATAACCATTAAAAATACAAACTGATGCTAGTCAAAATGGTGTTGGGGCTTGTCTTATGCAGCAAGAGGATAGCATTTTGTTCTAGAAGTCTGACTGAAACGGAGTCTCGTTGGGCTCAGATTGAAAAGGAATATTTAGCGATCTCATATAGTCTATCAAAATTCCATCAGTTTGTGTTTGGCAGGCATGTCACCGTAAAAAGTGATCATAAACCTTTAGTGGCCATCCATGAAAAAGATATATTTATAAAGTTTCTTCTAGGCTTCAAAGACTTAAGTTGAAACTGCTTAAGTATAATTTCTCTGTAGAATATCTTCCAGGAAAGCTTATGTATATTGCTGACCTTTTATCTAGGTCATTTATTAAATCAAGTGTCGAAGATGATCCTGAAATGAAAGAAATTGTACATTTTCTTGAACTTGACTTACCTATCTCTATTGAGCGTCTTCTTGAATTGAAAAATGCTACTTCTAAAGATACAGTTTTATCGAAAATTACTGAATTCTGGGAGAATGGTTGGCCAGATGATAAAAAGTCAATCATAAATCCAGAGATCAGAGCATTTTTCAATCTCAGAGAAAGTTTGTATATTTGAGTTAACTGTATAAACCCTCACTTCGTGGAATCTACTCATCATATGGTTTTAAATGAAACTAAGTGTTTTTTAATGACTCCACAATATATTTGAAAAAATGTGTAAATTGCAAGTAAATTGACAATTGTTTCGATATAA
>CAJUYI010001568.1:29752-50589 GCA_910591695.1 Galerucella pusilla
CATTACTTGAATATAGGACTTCTCCTCTAACAGGTATTGGTGTTTCACCATCTGAACTGCTAAACAATAGCCTACTAAGATCAACGTTACCTATTTCTAAAAAGCTACTAACAGACTTACCCTACATTGACCAAGAAAAAATTAGTGAGAGAAGGTCTAAAGCTAAAGAGTATCATGACAAGAGTGCAAAACATCGAAAATCATTCGATAAGGGCCAAAGTGTAATGATGAAGAAGGGTAGTTACTGGGTTCCAGGTGAAGTAGTAGATGCACACTCTACTCCGCGTTCATTATTAGTTAGAGAAAATCTAGACAGGGTAGTGAGAAGAAATCTTGAATCTACTAATAATGACACTCAAAGTTTAATATCAAATGATGTACCTAGTGCGGAAGAAACAAGTGAAAGTGCTAAAATTAAAGAATCAATGTCAGGTAATGAAAATGAAAATCAGAAAAATGTTCAACATCCTATCTCTCCTACTAAGGATGTTACTTCCGAATGTGACACTTATATAACTCGCTCAGGACGATGTGTGAATAAACCTTTAAGGTTTAGAGAATAAGCATCTATTGTTTTTGTGTTTAATTTTTATGATTTTAAGTTTATGTTTAGTAGTTCTCTTTAGATTTTGAAACCTGAATTTTCTCTCAATTGTATTAGTCTTTATATTGTCGTTCATATGTAATATTTTGCTTTCCGAAAGAAAGGGAGATGTTACATATGCATAAGTAGTTGTTGATCTGTGTGTGGTCTGCTATACCATTGACAGATGGTCGCTAGGTGGCAGACAACAGACAGAACAATCAATCAATAATCAGAAACCACATCTTGGAATATAATGTTGAATATTATTAATATTTAGTTTGTTATTGATCTAAGTTAATACATAAATAAAGAAAACAGTCGAGAGATTAGCTATTATCTCTAGACAGGAATGAATTTCCTACCGAGGTTTGTATACTATTCTATTCACAACCCACCATATCTCGATCAAAATTAATGAATCTTTGTTTCGTTCTAAACACACCAAAAATATTACATTTGACAAATGTCACCAATATAAATATATGTCAAATAAAGACGGATGGATATTAAGTTCGCGAATAATAAATTAAGAAAAATGTCCTTAGATGGAGAATTGATGGATTGACCCCTCCAGAAATAGGTATTATAATATTTATCAATGTGTTATATTTTTAAATATGAAAAATATTCATCTAAAATAGATAAGTAATATTTACGATCACATTATTTTAGAGGGCGGGAAGTAGATGTGTGTAATATGACACTTTCTAACCTTCAATGACGTTAGTAATGACAGCATTACATACATGGTTGTGAATAAAAGATCTTTTCACTCACTACACATTACCTTACAACGAAGACGTTTTCCTGTGACAAAGTGGCAAAGGGACAGAAAGCGCCAAACATTTACTGGCTGAATACGTTGCAGATTATTTTAACAGCCCAGAATCCCCAACTCCTGGAGAATACAACAAACAACCGAAAAAGAGCCTCTACAAACTGGTGAAGGGAACTGAAATAACAAAATAGGTGTTTTGAAGCTCAGCCTGGAAAACACAAAAATCCTACATAAATCTCACTAGACCGGTTGTATCCAAAAGAAAACTAAAGATAAACATTTCGACCTTCAATCGGGAAATTTGACAAACAGTTGTGTCAAAGATATATACGTCAGACTTCAATTTTCACTTTCCACTGATAATAAGCTAGAGCCTCTACAGACTGGTACATGGAACTTAAATAACAGAAAAGGTGTTTTGATGCTGAGCCTGAAAGACACAAAAACTCTAAAAGGTATACATGGCATATGACCAGCATCGTGAAAAAAATGAAACGTACCGGTTTAATCCAAAAGTTAAAAAATGAGGATAAACATTTCAACCTTCAATCGGTGAGTTTGGTAAACAGTTGTATCAAAAATAGATACGTCGGACTCAAATTTTCACTTCCTACTGATCTCAAGCTAATTGAATGAGGAACAAACAATTTTTTTCATTTGTCTAAAAGATAACAGAACAATATATTGAAAAAAGTGTTGGGCAAGTTATAGAGCACTAGTTCGCTGGTGTATTATTCGGTGGTTATTCAGCTAAAATCCAGAAAATGAAAATTAATAATATTTAGGCTACTTAAACCATATGTCCAACCTTTAACACCCTTTCTATAATTTGTGGATCATCACCAGTTACATTACTTGATTGACGGCTCAAAATATCTTGTTGCCGAGGGAATTTCACGAAAACATTTTTGATGTTTATACCTTTATCTATAATTATTATGCCAGATCAATGATTCATTAATAATAACTGTATTTGATATTTTTCACGAAGTGTTTTTAGAAATGTGCTAGTCCTTCACTGGGGTAAAGAATATAAAGAAAAACGTATAAGCCGCTAAAATTGGTGCGGAAAGTAAATCCCTGAAGATCAGTTTCTGGCATAAACAGTAATTACTACAGGAAGTTTTGCAGGAAATTGTAAAATATAATTTTGGTGTTGTCGGAACTTGTTCCCTTTGGTTTTCTTTCTATATTGCTCGCTCCGTCGACAAATTGAAATTTGAAGTGAGATGAGAAATAATTCTTTTAAATACTATCAGTGAAGGGAATTTTTTTTGGTTTGTATTTTCTAGAAACAGTCTGCAGTTCATGTTCGAATGAAATGGGTGGAAAAAATTTAATTTCCGCCAGCATGTGAAATTCGAAAATCATTTGAAGCACTTGAAAGTTGTTATTTCTCAAAATAGTATCAATCAAATGTTACTTGTAATATGGAATACTGATAAGTTATAGGATTACTTAACGGTCACTGCATCCTAAAGAAGCACATACATATCAAGGGTAAATAAAAGGCATGAACCTGTCTTGACCTTGCGGTTTCTGATAGATGTATTTCATTGGTTAATCCAATATTATAAGAGTTGTTGTCCGAAAAACCGGTTGAAAGCTTACGTTCAACTTTGAAGTATAATTCAATGTCCTTTGTAGTATATATCTGGGAAAGTAGTTGTTCCTTCTTAGTGAACGGTCTTTGGTCTTCGATTTTTAAATACTCTGTGAGGCGTTATAATAGTATTATACTATTATCTTTGACATGAGCATTATAATAATTCACTAATTCTGAAAAATCATCATTCATAAACAGCAATACCCTGTAATTCCCCTCTAATACCTACTGATGCCCACTAATTCCCACCAATGCCCACCAATTCCTACTAATGCCCAATAATTCCTAGTAATTACCACTAGTACCCAGCAATGCCCGGTACACCAAGAAAAGAATTTCATCCTCACAGCAAGTTTTTTCGCTATTCCAGCCAAAAAATCTATCAAAATAGGCGCTAAGAGAGATATGGGCTATGGCAGTAAAGATTGATTAACTAAAATCTCTTCAGTGTAGTGGTAAAGTATTTTTATAAAGTACCTTTGTCCACGACCACCTAATAATAAGTCGATATTTTACCTCCTAACAAAAGGTATATGGTACCCATATATCTACTAGAGTGGATTCTGGTTCATAATACACTGGAGTGTATTATGGTTCATAATTCACGACTAGAGATGGGGTACAATATGAAATAAACTTTCAAATCTGTGTATTTTGTTCAGGAAATTTGTTTCTGAAATATATCGTATCGATAAAATATCGAAATCTTTAGTATTGATACTTTTCATAACGACATTTTCTTGTATTAAGTACTCCAAAACAATATATTTATAACGGTACGTTGTATTGATACTTTACACGGTATCGCCCATCTCTATATATGTCAAATTATTTAATTTTGACGTTAGTAATATCAAATTGTTATGAACTTGCTATATTACTGTAACGATGAATTCATTGAATTCGGATAGTGGAAATGAACGTTCTTGTACACCAACTGAAATTAAAAAAAGGGCCGAAATTAACGACTATAGGACTGCTGTCAGAAAAATCGAAAGATAACTATATATTTACATATTATAACTTCATGAACTGAAGGTTAGTTGACTTTTAGTTAATAAAGAAATCAAGGGTCGTGGACAAAGTATAGTATTCTACTCGCAATTTATGGCCAATATTCACTCGGGTGACTTGCGTCCCTCGCCTGCGGCTCGGGACGCAAACGTCACCCAGCGTGAATAATGGCTATCATAAATTGCTCGTTTAATAATATACTATTACTAAACCAAAAGATAAGTTTTACGAAAGTAGCAGAGTATTATTGTAGAAATGGTAAATTTTTTTACTGATATCAAAAAGTGATTTGATTCTCCTAGGAATCTAAGCCAGCTATATTAGATGATGATTATTTTAAATTAGTGAAGTCGGGTTTTGGTCTAGATAAGATTTAATTCTTCTACTGGAAGCTAAATTACTAATTTAGAATAAATATTTTTTAGATGCTAGTCATTTATTTGCCATCGCAGCAATATTCATTCAATATTCATTAGTTACATAGAAAATATCATTTACTGTCTTAGAAAAATCCTTATTAAACACAAGAACATTATATTCCCAATGCAGGCAACTTATTTTCCACATTCGATAATGTCTATGATGTTACAGAAGTATGTCTTTCCAGGAATTTTTTTAGGCTGGATATTTTGCCATATAATACTGGATATAACATTGATGAGTGGTTATTTGATAGTTCACAGTATGCCAGACCAAAACTGCAAATACACTATATATAGGTGTTTTGTTTAAAATGCACATCTAATAACAATAAATACATAAGAATATATAGAAAATCCCCAACTTTAAACTTATGTATGGCTTGGCTATCAAATAACTACCCACCAACCTGCACCCTGCACACGTATGTTTCAACAAACCTACGCAGTATATCGGGATCAATTTCAAGCTTCAATAAAATTTCAATTATAACCAAACTTTCGAAGGTGAGCATTATTTATTCCAAATTATGCTTGAAATCAAATCAAATATATTTATGCAGTGGTATGGTTCAAATATTATATACCGCGAAATCTCTATTATTATAGTCCAGTAACTGAAGGGGCAAACCTATCAATATATTTGTACAATTATTTTTTTGGCTTGATTTGTAGGTCTTGACAGGTACTTCGAAGGGAGAAAAAGTTCTTTATCATAAAAAAATGTATTTTATCGGTAAAAAATATTTCTTTACCAAAAAAGGTATATTGTCTGGGTTAACGATATGTTTTTCATTCGTAAAAAATGTATCTTCCCACCAAATTATTATTTTTTGTTGGAAACAAATGTTCCTTCTTCAAGAAAGCTATTAATTTTTACTAAAACTAAAACACATTTATCATAACCGAACATTTCATAAACATTATATTGCCTTATAGTGAAAAAATATATTTCCCCAAAAAACCGTATTATTTATGGTATTGTTTTTTGTTTATGGAAGTTACCTATATGCAAAATGCAAAAATGCAAAAATGTAAATTTCTGTCAAAACTTTCAAATGATTTACTATGAATATTTAATTTGTTGTTTTAAAGTGATGGAATATCATTGAAGATGTTAGGTTTTTTCTGGGTGATGAAAACAATTTTAACCCAAATAGCATTGTTACATTTTATAACAAAATATTATATTGTGCTTCGTAGACTTTCATAGTTTCCTTATATGAAGGTGTGCATAAAGGAGAACAAATTTTTGTACATTAAAGAAATTACACTCGAATAAATCAATTTTTTAAATCAAAATTTCCCAATATTTTCAGTAGTAATACCCCTAGGGTCTTGATAATACCGAGATAATTTTGTCAGAAAGAATGCTGAAAGCGTGTTGGTTGATAATAGCCCAAGGCCGCAGGCCGAGGGCTATTATCTTTGAGCAACACGCTTGAAGCATTCTCTATAACAAAATTTTGAGCATTTATCAAGACCCGAGGAGTATTCGATGAGATAATTTTTTACTTAGTAGATATCAAAAAATTGATCTGACGTTTAATAACTTTCAATACAAAGTTTATTAGTTTTATTCAAATATTACTCATTTTTATTTAAAACTACAGTTGTGAAAAGTACAATTAGTAAATTAATTGAATCGTTAGTTGCAATACCAATACTTCGCGACATTTTTAATCCAGTTGTCACTTTGACGTTTAATTAACTTTCAATGAAAAATAAACACCAAACTGAAAACACCACATGTAGGGTATTATCGCTGTAATACAGAGGTGATTGGATAAAATTTGACACATGACTTAAAATTTAGTAATTTGATTGGTTACTATATTCAGTAAAAAATTATCACGTTAATATGGCTTCTTAATAATAAATAAGCAATGTTAGTTTTAAACAAAGGGGGGTCAAACAAATCAGTTTACTTGTCTATAAATAACTCTTCTCTCGGTGAATCTACAAGATATTCAACACCAACCATTCTGGTTTGCATTTAGAAGGGACAACCGGCTTTGGCATATTTGCGCCTAATCAATACAATGTATATGTCCACCGCCCACGAAATGGAAGCCTAATTACGGACTGAACAATACACCAAAATCACAATCAATACAAGTCTTCCAGTAACGGAGTGTAAAAGTTGTGACAGGAGCGACATCTTCATCTCCAACCGAAAACAAAAATTCGAAAAATCTAACAAGACACGTGGTCTCGAAACAATAAAGTATCATTACAGTTTTCTGTAATACTGTCGTATTTAATAAAGCGCATTATCTATAGATATCGCATAATAATTATTCTAACGCTTTATAAAGTTTTGAATCAGTATCTTTGGAAAATATTTTTCTCCTTTTCCTAACCTAACCCAACCTGAAACTTTGTACCATTTCTCATGTTATCCACCTCCATACCAGAAGCTTAGTGTCTTCTTTATAGGCCACTAGTTTGACTGGAGGGATTTTCAGTAGTTTTGATGGTTGTATGATTTTCTCTCTAAAGTGCTTTTGTTTGCGTCCGTGAAGTCCCACAGAGTATGTGAGTGAGTATTTTATCATAAAGTTTACATTTTCTGCACATAGGTTGCCTTAAGTTTCCCATTTTGTGTAGATACTTCCAGTCACCAGGTCGGTAACTGCCTTCAAAATGGCTCCCACCCAATTTTTACAGCCTGGTTGAGAGCTCCTTGTCTACCTTGTTCGGTTAACTCTGTGTGGAAATCTCCCTCCCTTCCCTCTCATGGTTTTCCTTTTCTAGCCAGTTCCCAATTTCCCCTCTTATGTGATTCCACAAAACCGTTGAGGACCCATAAGTCCCCTTTAAAACCCTCTTCAGCTAACTGGTTCGACATTACATTACAGGCAATCCTCTTATGTGCCGGCACTCATATTATAAACACTTTGTCAGCCTGTTGAGGGATTCTCTACAATCTTTTTCCAGTCTGGACCTAGATGTTGGATTGCCGGTATCTTCAAGACGAGCCTATCTGTCAGTGAATATTCCAATATTTTGACCGGTATATCGTCTTCTGATGTTTTCATCAATACAGGCTATAGCGAAAATCATCTCTACTTGAAACACTGACGTACATCGACAAAGTGAAAAAGAATTGTCTTTATAGGTCAATTTATACCAGTCCAGAAAACATATTTGTATTCTGTGTAAATATTAATTTATTAAAATCGCAGAGCGCTTTCGGCTGGTTAAGCCATCTTCAGTGCTTACCTGCAAGTAGGTAATAAAGTTGGAAAATGTAAAAGAAATAGATAAAGAATTACTTACTCGTCAGGTAATTTATACAAGAAACTTTGACAACACATTGACGTCACAAAGTAAAAGATCTAGGATAACATTAAAATTAAAATTAAAATGATCCCCTGTTTAGGGTGTATTATATCTAGATATTAAACATTTTTAAATTTGTTGAAATTTTCTTAGACTGAACTACGAACACGTGTTCGTCTAACGGATGTTGAAGTGACACTCCTTCAATTTTAAAATTAGCATATGACAAATGACAATCAAAGTGAACACAGAACTCAATCAATCTAACATGAGATTTAAAAATGACATTGTAAAAATTTTTCAATGTCCCAAAACAGATATGCAAATTTCCTAAATAAAATTATAAATAAATAATTTGATATTAAGGTCTAATGAGAACCTATCAAGTTATAAGATACTGAAAAAGATTAAGGGTCTAATGAGAACCCATTACTAAATCTAATTCAAAATAGAAAATTCACATATATGTCAAGAAAGATTCAAAAGAAAATAAATTAATTTAAACACTTAAAATGTTAATGCAAATAATAATGAAATCAATTATCTGAGAGTGATTCCAAACAACAAACTTAAATAAACATTGTAGTCTGGTAGTCTCCAATAACAAAACACATCTAAAAAGGGGAAAACAGGTTTGATTGAAGTCTAATGAGAACTCAATATTCAAAACTAATTCTAAAAACGAATAAGATTATGGGTCTAATGAGAACCCGTTCCCAAATCTAATTCAAATTAGATAACCAATAAATAGTCAAAGGAAACTCCAAATACAATAACCATTCGAATAATGGAATATGTAAAAACAAATTACAGAAGTTATTAGAAACTATTTAAATCTATAGAAACTAATGGTCAATTAAATATCAAGTAATATCTCAAAAACCAATGTGAGTAATTTTCAATTAGAAAGATCTATTTAGAGTCTAATGAGAACCCATTACTCAAATCAACTACTAGTCAGAAAAAGATTAAGGGTTTAATGAGAACCCATTACTAAATCTAATTCTAAAAACAACTACAACAAAAGTTCAGAAATATTTAAAATAAACTATTAATCTTTTAAACGTCTATGCAAAGGAATATAAGATCTATTTAATTGTACTTGTTTATTCAAACAAAAACTATTGTCTTGTAATTATTCATTAATTTGTAAATCTTCAAGAAAATCTAACCTATTAAAATTTTTTGAATTAACTTCTTTTAAAATTGTTGAATTACGATTAGGACTAAAACTATGCTTATTGAATTTTAAATGATGACCAAAAGCTGAATTCTCATATTTACTCAAATGTTCACCTATTCGAACTTTTAGAGATCTACAAGTTCTACCTATATATGAAGCTTCACAATCATTACATTCAAGTTTGTAAATACCACTTTTTGATAATTTATTAATTTTATCCTTTGAATTAACCAAATGTTTACTCAAAATATTAGTGCTCTTGAAAGAAATTCTTGTAGGTATCTGTTGATTTATTATTAATAATTAATAATTTTGAAACTTTTTGAGAGATGTTTCCATTCAGAAAAGGTAAAGCTACATATCTAAAAGATTTCTCTTCAGAAGGATAAGTCAATTCTTGTTCTCTTTTGTTTATAATTTTCTGAATTAACCTATTAATGATATTAGGATCATAACCATTATTACAAGCTATCTGTTTAATAATATTCAATTCATTATTATAGTTAGAATGTGAAAGTGGGACATTAAGAAGTCTATGAATGTAACAATAAAAAGCTGCCATTTTATGTTGATGAGGGTGATTTGAAAATGAAGGTATGACATGGTCAGTTTGTGTAGGTTTCCTATATATGCTGAATTCTAATTTGTCTAATTTGTGAATAGTGAGGTCTAAGAAATTTAATTTTTTTTCAGATTCAACTTCTAAAGTAGAAGTAATGTTGGGATGAATTAAGTTTATTTTATTCAAAAGATTATTAGCTGTTACATTACATACATACTAATCCTCTCTCTATGATGATATCCATATTTATATCCACAACATCATCAAGCTGATACCATATAGTCCATTTGTTTATTTTAAATATTTCTGAACTTTTGTTGTAGTTGTTTTTAGAATTAGATTTAGTAATGGGTTCTCATTAAACCCTTAATCTTTTTCTGACTAGTAGTTGATTTGAGTAATGGGTTCTCATTAGACTCTAAATCAGATCTTTCTAATTGAAAATTACTCACATTGGTTTTTGAGATATTACTTGATATTTAATTGACCATTAGTTTCTATAGATTTAAATAGTTTCTAATAACTTCTGTAATTTGTTTTTACATATTCCATTATTCGAATGGTTATTGTATTTGGAGTTTCCTTTGACTATTTATTGGTTATCTAATTTGAATTAGATTTGGAAACGGGTTCTCATTAGACCCATAATCTTATTCGTTTTTGGAATTAGTTTTGAATATTGAGTTCTCATTAGACTTCAATCAAACCTGTTTTCCCCTTTTTAGATGTGTTTTGTTATTGGAGACTACCAGACTACAATGTTTATTTAAGTTTGTTGTTTGGAATCACTCTCAGATAATTGATTTCATTATTATTTGCATTAACATTTTAAGTGTTCAAATTAATTTATTTTCTTTTGAATCTTTCTTGACATATATGTGAATTTTCTATTTTGAATTAGATTTAGTAATGGGTTCTCATGAGACCCTTAATCTTTTTCAGTATCTTATAACTTGATAGGTTCTCATTAGACCTTAATATCAAATTATTTATTTATAATTTTATTTAGGAAAATTGCATATTGCATATCAAAGTGTTCACTTTGATTGTCATTTGTCATATGCTAATTTTAAAATTAAAGGAGTGTCACTTCAACATCCGTTAGACGAACACGTGTTCGTAGTTCAGTCTAAGAAAATCTTAACAAATTTAAAAATGTTTAATATCTAGATATAATAAACCCTAAACAGGGGATCATTTTAATTTTAATTTTAATGTTATCCTAGATCTTTTACTTTGTGACGTCAATGTGTTGTCAAAGTTTCTTGTATAAATTACCTGACGAGTGAGTAATTCTTTATCTTCTTCTTTTACATTTTCCAACTTTATTACTTACTTGCAGGTAAGCACTGAAGATGGCTTAACCAGCCGAAAGCGCTCTTCGATTTTAATAAATTAATATTTACACAGAATACAAATATGTTTTCTTGACTTTCTAGTCATGTGTACTCAGCTATAAAGTATTCACCCAATTTATACCAGCCGCAGTGTCATGGTTTGTTTTGGAACCATCAGTATACCACATAATTTCTCCAGAATTACCTGTTTCCTAGGTGGGATGATGATATTAACTCGCTCAGTGAATATGTTTTCTGGTGTCATGCTATCAAAACTCATGTGAAATATGGGTTTATCTACTATTGTCCCAGTTGTACAGTGTGTCCTTCTCAAACATTGTTCGGGGACCTTCCAATTTCAGCCTAAAAATTGCCATCATCGCCTCCTCCCTTACAAAAAGTTCCGAAGTAGGAAGTCCAATAATGGCTTTCAATGATGCCAATTAGGATAGTCCCCCTTCACCAGATTTAGTAAATGAAATGAGAAATTGAAAAATTCTTGATCCAAGATATAATACACTTATAGTAGATTCATAGGTATCTGTATCTGGTCGGATGACTGTAATTATTTGTAAATGAAGCATTCACTTTAAACTCATGTCTATTCATCTGCCATCACAATACTACTTTTCATTGACTGACAACCATGACATGACATTGTTACCAATTATAATCATGGTCACCGACCTTACATCCTTACATCTCTTCTTCTAGAGAAATCCATCTGACGAAGCGAAATTATAAATTGAGCCTGTCAGGTGGCTTTATTTTACGTCCCTTTGAAATATTCTCTTTCTACCCAGAAATGACTGATCACTGTCGTGCGACTTTTCCGTATTGTTCGAATTTTCACTATCACTCTTATTATAATAATCATCGTCCATGCTAGCGCTTTCATCAACATCTGCACTAACACTTTCACTATTATTGTCGAAACTAACATTTTCATTTTCTACCGTTTCGTAAAAACTATAATCATTTAATATTGGTGTAACAATACCTGTATTAGTATTCAGTGGTTCTAAGTCTATATATATTTTAGTTTCATAATATTTGGCTAACTTTTTCCTCTTTCAACAATATAAGAATTTTTATAAGATACTTTACTAAGGGTTTGTTTTAAAAATCTACGATTTCTAATCAAAATTAAACCGTTATCTAATTTAACTTTGTAATAACGTTCTCTAATTTGCCTTAAAATTGTGCCTGGAGTCCAAATACTACCAGGCTGGGTTTGAACAAGAACTCTTGATTTTATTTTTGATGATTCCAATTTTTTGACACCACTTTGATTATAGTACTTTTGTCAATTTTTCATAGATTTCTGCCACACTTCTTGCAGTCTTTCATCATTTTATTGTGAATTTGGCTCCAGTTTCTTGATTATTTATTTACAACGTCTACTGATACACTCACTGAATTTGTTTCTTTTTGTTATATTATTTGGTTTGTTCATATTCTCATTAAAAACAAACTCAATTACATATTTCATAGTGTTATATTAATGAATGAATAAATTGTCTACAGATAATGCAATTATTATTTCCCTAAGAAAGATACAAGGATTTTCCAAAGGTAAGCAGTTTCGAGAAACAAATATGTACCTAAATTATCACAATCATGTATTGTGTTCTGTTTGTCATTAGAAAGTGTACTTTCTTATATTAAATAAAATGTTTGGAACTGAATTAACTCCATCTTTGAGAATATAGACGTTTATTAATTTATATATTTGACAGTTCTCTATGACATTCATTATTTTATAACAAAATCGACAAGTCTAATACAAAAGTCACAACTCACAACTCATCCGGCTCTCGAAGTGGCGCCATCTGTAAAATTAATTCGTTGTAGGGAGCGCCACGGGTCAGATGCCTATCTATAAGTAGTTTACTCATGACTGACACTTCACTAAACAAATTGCACTGCACACCTATGCTTCTCATTTGAGTGAAATATTTAGGGGTTTGGGTCGATACATCCTTCCTCTGATAATCAATTCCAATCTTGCACTGCATATTTGTATCAACACTAGGGTTATTCCGTTTTAACACTTTAAAGGAAGTTGAAGTGGAGGCACCAGCTTCTTGAATCAGTCGTCTTTTCCCTCTTTTGATTGTAGCAGCTCTTTCAGAATGAGCTAATGAATTTTTTTTGTGAGGATGACAATCAAATATGTGGGGTACAACCCCTGATTTTATCTTTTTAAATCCACCCACTAGTTTAAATTTCACATAATTTTCCATATCCTCTTCTAACTGAAAATAATGAAAATAAACTATTAGAGATTTCTTTATCTAATAAAATGAACTTTTTTCTATAGTAAGACCTCGTATTCAGGTGATGATTTCCTTCCAATTAATTTTGACCAATCGCCATCAAGAATTGGGGGAATTTGAGGAAAATTTAAACGCGAATAATCGATATATGGCATTACAGTAAAGAAACAAAGCTGTTAATTTTTGGAATGTTTTTGGACCTCGCGAAGTTTATCGACGAATATTTAATGAGGAACATGAAAGTATGTGATATTATTGAAGTCTATGCATATTTTTATGAATGAACATTCGACTTTTATTTTTAAATGGGCATTTTATAAAAAAAGATGTTCATTGGGTGTATGGTGTGACAGTGGTCAATACCAACTTTCTTCTTTTGAATGCAACCCCCTGTATATTATCATCCATTGGCAGCTAATTTTTTTTATGTCTCACATGACCAAGCTCGCAAAAATGCTTTTCTATTTTGCTTATGGTTCCTTGGGATACGGGCGGCAAATTTGGAAATTTTTCGCGAAATAAGCAAGCAACTTCCGTAATTCGTAGAACAGTTATTTTGTGCATTTCTGTTAAATGAACCATTTTCTGACATTATCAAGTACTGTTAACAAAATTTAAACAACAATAGCACTGACACTGAACGCTACTACCGTTCCTCCCAAAAAAATATCTCATGTTACACATTTAATTGGTTGGGTTGGCTTCCCTAATGCCTTAAGCATCGGAATATAACTTCCTGTGGATCAGTAAGGAGCAACTTTGAGTGTAACGTACTCAATTGCTGAGCATCGCAGGTGACTGTCGCTGCCCGTAAAAGAGAAAGGCAAGTCAAAGTGATGCCAAAACAAGACAAATCAATTGATATCAATTCTGAAAAATGGATTCTACTCCTACTAGTATGAAAAACAACAACGTAAATCCATTTATCAAAAACTTACTTAATTATATAGAAATAATTTATTTATTTAAACAGTTCCATTCGTAATTTTACGCAAATGAGACTTGTTAGAGTTCTGAAATATTTAGAAACTTATTAAATGAAACATTTTAAAACTATTATTCTTTATACCAAATTACATGAGAAATATCCAATAAAATCCGGTATTTGAGAAATCTGTAGCGTGTGCGTCATTCTACATAGTTAGCGCGCAGACTTACGCCGACCCGACGCCAATGCATCAAGTATAGCTTCATTAATCATTCGGGTTTTCTTATCGATTTTTCCCGTGGAATCAATTATTATTATCAATTTTTTTTTTCGATTTGCCTATGATGGGCATAGGTAGTTTGACGCTATCAACCTCAGGTTTCACTTGGGCCTGAATAAGTTAATATAATTTGGAATAGTGATTTTTGATTCGGATTTAGCAGCTTCTGTACATCTCATATATTTCAATATGAACTATTTTTGCGTCTAATCATGTTGTTTCTTAAACAATGTTTGGTCCGGTCTCTTCCACAATTTTGCTTTTTGAAATTTTGATTTTTGATTCGGATTCAGCAGCCTCGAAAGCCCTTATATACCTTTTTGCGCGATCGTTATTTTTTGTTTATTTACAGTATCGGTTGTCAGGACGGTAGTCCAACACGTCGGTAAGTGATTTACCTACCGTTCAGACGTCGGTAAGTAAATTACTTATCAACGTCTCAGCCCCACATACATTCAAGTGGTCATAGAAAATAATATATTACTTCATTCATTACACAAAAGGAACAACAACAAAAATTCGAATATTTATATTTTTTTAATGAACTGAACCGAACAGAACAATATAAAAAGTAATAAATACCATTAAAACAAACTGATCAAGAAGTATAAATGTCACTTTTGACATTTCGTTCATTTCGAAGAAATTTGAATTATTTTATTCGAAATTTATTTATGATCGCGCCAAAAATGGTATAAACATCTCGAACGTTAAATTGGAGGATTCGCTACGCTCAGCCTCCAATCATTGCTGTGGACCGGTGAACAACCCTTACCGTTATTAATACTTGATATAGTATTTTGCGCAATCAATCGTTTTTGTTTATTCACATTTACAGCATCGGTTGTCAGGACGGTAGGTTGTGTTTACTGGTTTCTAAGTCTAACACTTCGGTAAGTGATTTACTTACCGTTCAGACGTCGGTTAGTAAATTACTTACCGACGTCTTAGCCCAACATACATTTAAGTGGTCCTAAATAATATATCACTTCATTCATGACACAAAAGGAACAAAAAAAATAAGGAGGTTTAGATTTTTTAATGAACAGAACCCAACAAAACAATTTGAAAAGTAATAAATAGCATAAAAACAATTTCACCAAAATGCTAATTATATTTTTAACTGATCGAGAAGTATAAATGTCAATTTTGACATTTCGTTCATTTCGAAGAAATTTAAATTATTTTATCCGAAATTTATATCAATACGATCTTGGTATAAGCATCTCGAACATTAAGGGTAATACCGGTCTCCAAACATTGCTGTCGACCGGTAAACAACCCTTACCGTTCTTAATACTTAATAAGTAAACTCACTATATATCTCTCAAATTAGATATCTTATGCGCACCTTTCCCCATTTGAGGAAAGGGCAATTACCCATCACAGCCTAATGAAAAGTTTCATTTATTAACAGTATATCACACTTAAATTGTTTCAATAATTGTATATTCCCCTGGTAACTGGCGGATCCGATAACCGACGATCGACGGCTTAGCGGTGTTGCCATATATAAATTTCGCTCGCTAGGAGCCAGGAGCTAGCTTTTCAGTTAATAATATAATTTATAGCAATGATCAATACTTACATTAAAGCATGAAGCATGAAGACCAGCTGAATTTGCTGAAATATCGTCTATTTTCCTTCGACAGGCTTTGAGCCATTCTGTTCGGCGATTGGTATCATATGGCAATCTAATATATAATTTATCAGGCGTTTTTACAGTCGTACTTTTACAATGTGGTACCAAGCAATGTTTAAAATATGTTTTAGTATTTTTTTTCATATTACAACCTCGAATATATAAAAAAATATCACGATGAACTAAGGCAGCCAAACAAAAACACAACAGAAAACAAATTTCATGAACGTGAATGATACGAATACGATCTCTATATGGCCGGCAAACCTCAGTTTACCAAAACAACCAGTAGTGCATCTCAGCCTCGCGCATCGCTTGTGCGCAATAATTTTATTTGGCCTTGAAACGGCCATTCGGGCTTAGATACGAGGTCCGTATTAGCTAACAGTTCTATTTTTTGGACAGGGAAGAATTAGTATAATTCAAAGTTGTTAAATTTATGTTTCGAAGGAAATTTTATTGAGTAGATTAATGTTATGGATGTTATATAATAAACAATTTGAACATGTTACAAGGAAAAAACTCTAGAGAATTCAGAATTGGCAACAATAGCAAAACAAATAGTAATAAAACAGAGGATATACTCATTGATTTTTATTAAATACCTAGTTAAATTTCATAATCTTATAATTTTTATTTTTATTAAATATGACGCCAAATAATTAACTTATCAATATTATAATGTTAGAGATCATGTAAGGCCCATTTTTATCAAATTAGAGATTCTCCCAATACCTTGTTTATACATTTTGGAAGCTATCATCTTTGTGCATAAAAATAAACATATTAAGCATACCACTGGGTCAATGATACACAACTATAATACAAAAACCCGATTAGACTAACAAAAACGAATCAGGAGGGTACTGCTAGGGAAACAGAATTCTATTACTGTGTAAGATATAAGTATAAGACTCTTCCAGTATTATGGAAACATTTTACACTCAAGAAATTAAAATTTATAGTAAAACAGGCGCTTGTAAAGATCAATAAATTTCTTGCTTTCTTTCTTTAATATCTTTTTTGAAATTTCTATTTATGTGTATTTCTATTTAAGTGTATAATAAAATCGAACTCTTGTATATAAATTTATAATAAATAAAACAGGAGAACAGGGAAATCTAAAAAAACTTTTTTTCATATAAAAATAATATGATTTACTTTTACAGTTCTTTGCAGCACACCTGCTTTATCTTTATTCATCTTATTTGATTACTGTCACTAAAAAAAAAATTTTTATTCACACTACGCCACTGCTTACGCGACTAAACCAAACTAAACTGTCCCTAAACCGAAGTAGAATATACGCCGTCCTTGCCGAACTTGAGAGGTTTCTAAACCGAAATTGCGAACTGCGCACAACCGATGCGCGAAGTTGAGATGCACTACTGGTTGTTTTGGTGGTATACTGTGGGCAAACGGTAAACAGCTGTACAGTTGATGTACAGTTGCGCATCATACTCGATGACGTCGCGTCGTTTAGTTTGCCGAGCTATAGAGGTATTCTAGTTCGTGATGATTTTTAATCACGCGGGACTTTGAATTATTTTCAACAAGTTAATATTAATTTAATAACAGTCTGGGGATAACTTTTTCAAGATACAACTAATGATATTATTGAATAAGAAAAAATTAGAAATTCCCTATTGTCATGTTATACATTGTATAAATGTTAAATTCATGAATGCTTCTATAGTCAGTCCATTATCCAGTCCATGAGTTGGATAGTCAATTCGTAGTAATAATGTACTGATTTTCATCATGTTAAATTAAGAGTCAATGCATTAAATTTGAGGCGGGAAGCTAAAGGAAAGCCTATCGATGTGAGCGAGACAACCTACGAGTAAATCTCTATTCATAAAAAAGGCTTGTACACTGCGATTCAAAAGTATCTATAGGTAAAGGTACCACAAGAGAAACTCAGTTTAGTTGCATTATGTAGTGAGTCAGTTGTATAGCGAAGCTTTTTGCTGTGTATACTTAACGTAATATCATTGTACGACTATTGTTAGTACGTAACAGAGTTAATTTAGCGGACCACATAAAACTCGGTTATGAACGTCGCTCACCACATATAGCTATTCAGCTGACTAGCTCCACCCCACCGCATGCTGTAATGTAGTGGGGTATGGACTGCCGACACGGACTTCACGATTTCAACAGTGATACGCAATTTTGAATTTATAAAATTAATAATTAGTAGGTTAGGGAATATGAGATATGATTAAAAAAATAATAGAGTTAAGGAAATTTTATTTATCGTAGGTACATAATTGATCTATCAACTTTCAAGTTTGTAAGAGTGTCGTTTATATAAGTATAAAAATATAAATATAAAATGATTGTAGATAACTACAATAATTTGAACATAGGTCTAGTAAAAAGGTATAAAATCTGAAACTTTTTCTATGTAGAGAGCCGAATTCAGTTTTCAGCTGTTTTACTTTAATCATACATAGGTATTTTGCATTTTATTTTCTAGGTCTGTATTTCACGAAACTTGAATGAAATAATACTGATAATTTTTTTACTTCCCAAAATCTGACATTTTGGTGGTTTTAACCAATAGCAATACATTATTCTAGCCAATCATTCGGTATTATACTGATTATTTTTTTCACTTGTCAAAATCTGACATTTTGGTGGTTTTAACCAATAGCAATACATTATTCTAGCCAATCATTCGGTATTATACTGATAATTCTGCTTCCTCATCGATAATACCTTGTTTACATTGAAACGTCAAAATTTTACTTTGAATTTGTCATTATTGACAACTAAAAGTGTTTCTAAGTTTATTGAAAAATGAACACAAACCGATTCAGTCTCATCACCCAGGAGAATATTGAGCATTCAGGTAATACAAACTTCTAAATTATTGAAAAAAATAATCTTCCCAAATACAACTCGCTCTTCAAATTGTATCACATAATTTTGTATTTTCATCACTCAAATTTGTTTATTTCAGGCAAAAAAATTTAAACAAACCGAATTTAGATAAAATCCCTCGTCCTGACGGACTCGTGATTTTATCAATCGGTTTGTTTTCATATTTTTCCAAATAAACAAGTTTTCGTGGAAAAGATAAAATTATCGATAAAATTTGAAGCACTCGTGGTATTACCTTTGATAATTCTGTTTCCTCATCGATAATACCTTGTATACATTGAAACGTCGAAATTTTACTTTGAATTTGTCAATATTGACAACTAAAAGTTTATTGAAAAATGAACACAAACTGATTAGTGCCATCACCCAAGAGAATATTGAACATTCAATACAAAATTCCACTCCACAATTGTTGAAAAAAATAATCTTCCCAAATACAACTCGCTCTTCAAATTTTATCACATAATTTTTTATTTTCGTCACTCAAACTTGTTTATTTGAGGCAAAAACATTCAAACAAATCGAATTCAGATAAAATCACGAGTCCGTTAGGACTTGTGATTTTATCACTCGGTTTGTTTTCATATTTTTGCCAAATAAACAAGTTTTCGTGGCAAAGAAAAAATTATCGATAAAATTAGAAGCAATCGTGGTATTACCTTTGATACTTTTTTACTGGATATAGTAACCAGTCAAATTACTTAATTTCGAGTCATGTGTCAAATTTCATCCAATCACCGCTGTATTACAGTTTGGTGTTTACTTTTTATTAAACATTAATTAAACGTCAAACTGACATTTGATCTTCAATGTTGTCAATAAACCATATCTGCTTTCGTGAATGATATCGCAGTCCTGTATACTACAATTGAAGAAAGGATGATGGCTGATATTTTTTATTTGGTTCCAAAAATAATCCAACTTCACAATTCTCCGTCCTGTAAATGTTGATGCAGGCACATCGCTAATACTGATTTTAGTAAAAGATCCTTCAGTAACCTCAGGCTCAGTTAATCCTGTGTCAGCGGGAATTTCATTATGGTCAGGTTGCCTCCGTTCTTTATTCCACCTGACTAACGCAGCTCTACAATATAAAATAATCTTTAAACTGAAAAAACTTAAAAATCAACTCACTTTTTTCTTGATGGTTTTATTGTTTTTTCTTTTCCCATTTTAATCCTGCAAAATATTGATATTTTCAAATATTATAATAGTCCAGTTTTAACACTTTTTTGTACAACTTTTTTTCAGCAGTTTCGGAAAAATATGAATGAGGTTATTTGATTCGGAATAGCATATGGATGGTGAAAATACGGCCGAAAATAGATATTTAGGCGCAAAAAATGAAATATATGCTTTCTTAATAATTAGCTTTTGATCATGACTTTTATTTAAACATATAGATACCCACTAATTGGTTAGGCTAATGGAACCGCAAGGATCCGCAGTCAATTTCACAATCACACACACACAGATACCCACTAAAAAGGTTGTACTTACCTAGAAATATTTACACTAACTTAACTATTAAGCTTAATCACTATAATTTACAAGTTTCAAATATTTGTCCTAATGTCTTAATAATATATAAAAAATGTCCACAAATTCAAAAATCCTCTATTTAAATACGCCGGCAAACAATTATTAATTAACAATATAGAACTGCAATCTTACACTCAAAAAATAGGAATAAATCTTACATACATTAAGTGCAACAGCGATCGGTTCGCCAGATAAATTATTAGAGTATATTCCTCTATAATAGTTGTTTATTTTCCAACTGGTCCGCTAGCTCTGACAATTTGAGAGTTCGCTCACATCGGCACGCTGAAATACTCATATTTGCGGAGTGTACAGGAATTAATCTGTATGAGGGCGCTTTTATCAGTCGTTCAAAAATTTGAATTTGTCCGGTTCTTTGGTACCATTTTTCTTCGTTATTAGAATGTATATTTCAATGAAATTTTAAGGGTATATTACTGACAATAATGTTTTGTCAACTTGATCGATTATATGTGTGGAAAGATGAAATTACGATTGGGTAAGATA
>CAJUYI010001569.1:0-43740 GCA_910591695.1 Galerucella pusilla
AAATTATTTTTCACAAGTTTAGCCAAATGTAACCAAGGTTTTCCCACTTTCTTCAGTTACATTTGAGCTTTAGTTGATGTAAAAGAAACCGAGCAATCGGTTAATTTCAGGAAAAAAAAGGAAAAAAAAGAATAAAAAATAAATACGTTACCAGGACAAGTAGGACAACATTCTCCAGGTTGGGGTGGTAGAGGATTAGAGCATGGCGTATGACATCGCAGTTGAGACATTGTGATCACTCCAGCTTCACATCTCAGTATCGTGCACGGTTCGGTAGGGCTCCGCCATTCTGTTTCACTTGGATGTTGAAAACCGTTGTACATACATCCTAAAAGCAAAATTGATGCATTTTAGGTCATTAATTTAGGTGGGTACAGACAAGGCGAGACAGGAGCAATTGATAATGCTCATCTTCTATGAAAACAAGCTAGAAGCGACACTTACATTTCATTTCACTTTAATTGGCGCTTGGAAGCAATATGAAAAATTATCGTGTACAATTAAGCAGAAAAAAAAAAACAATTTTCAAATGATGTTACATCTAAAATACGGAAAGACAAATTCACCAATTATTTTTGGCAGCATTTGATTATAACTTCATTATAGTTTGTACATTATACATAGTGTTTCCGAAGTAATCTGCAATATTATTTTGGTAGGTTCGTCATTTAATTCAAAGATAAAACATTCTAATAAACGTGTGTGATAATATCGTTAAGACATACAGGGTGCTTAATATTTTTTATCGCAAATAGCATTACAGCTTCATGTGTGATATTGAATATCCTGACACACGAAAATCCTCTTTCCATCCAACGGAGTGGAAATCGGTTATTGGAAAATTGCCATAATGAATTCATTATGGGACTAGTGACCATTTGCACCAACCTATCCCTAGTGCCGGTAACACAAAAATGTAGGTACCTAGTGTTCCTTGAATAAAAATTATTTGCAAAGACATATTTGCAAGTAGGTACCCTGGCTAGGGATGCGTTACTTTGGGCATCGTTGCCTTTATATGAAAGGCCACTATCAAATGGTCAACTGTACTTGTGTTTTCAACGTGTTTTTAAGTTCCATTGATGTGATTATAACTGATTATAACCTACATTATTGACCCTTTATAAGAGTAACATCGAACAAAATCAATGTCATTATAATGATTTGACCCATTATATATTTGCCTCGGAAATCCCTCAACTCCTAGATCCAAAATATCCAAATCGTCGTCAAAAGCTTCCATTTCAAATAAAAAAACAACCCAAGGGATGATTATGTTAACTGGATTATGTTAACCTGCGACGACTATATTTCATAGGTCCATGTCATCTGAAAGTCAGCTGTCAATTGATGAGGATAAATATTGCCAATGGAGTGTTAACCTTAACAAAAATATGACGTTTTTTCAATGTTAATAGTTAGTGGAGGACAAAATCATAATGGAGAATCAATCATTTTCAATATTTCTATTCTCACAAGGTATTTGTGTTGATTTGATAATTCAACTTTTGGATGATTCAAATAGTTAGCAGCATAAGGGTTGACATAGCACTACAATTCTGATGTGATGAAGTATTTATTGGTATTGCTTTTATAGTGACTTTAGGAGTTGTTTTTCACATCCGGTTTATTTTTATGGCTATTTATACATCATTTTATTAATTTTACCATTACCATTCACAAGTTTTCGTTAACGTATTAAGTTCTCAAACTCGAATGGCCTTTTTGTAACTGGCTATTGATTCATAAAACATCAAAATCAGAAAGTGGCTAACTTTATATTTAGTGGTATGACTTATCTGTAGTGAAAGTTGCAAACATTTAGGATTCTTAATTTGAAGTTTTCTTTTCAAATATTCGGTTTGAAAAAATTTTAAAACAATTTTTGCGAAGTGGTACCAATATACTTTAATGAAATACCAAAAGCCGGATATCGGCTTAAAACCCAATTATTGTTTTATGAATGCTTTTTACATTTTCAACTTTAGGTAAGGGCTAGAATCACTTCGCTATTCGAGCAAATGAAATCAGATCCCTGCCCAAATTTAGGCTATCCTTAGTGTTAGGGCTGAACCAAAATGGTCGGTGCAAATGGGCATATGTACCATAATGTTTTTCCTTAAGTCATTAAAATTAAGTGACAACGTTGTTATCAGACATGCCATCAGATAAAAATATATATATAGGTGGAAAGTGGAGATATTTAGAGCCATTTGTAGTGATGTGGTTGCTGACCAATTTGGGATTCTTGTTGGTGAAACATACCATATAAGAATTGGAGAGTGTTACATACCTTTACATCGCTTACAGCACCTGTCTTCCTCCAGCATATGACAACCATCGATCTTTGGACACCCATCAGTACACGTGACATATCCATTCTGAAACAAACAAGAAATTTTTTTAAATTTCACTTTCTCAAATCAGTTCCCAGTTGCATCTGATTGCTCCATCTTGAGCAAGAGAGAAATTGATAATAAGATGAAGCTATCTATGTAAGCAGTTTCTCTGTCACTTTTATTTTAGTATTTTTCATTCAGTAAAGTAGATATTATTGCCAGAGGTAAGCAATGTCATAGTTATTGTTACAGTGTATCCTGTAGTTTCAGTTCTTGATTAATAACTACAAGTAACGGATTGTGTCTGGTAATATATAAACTCGTTCCATGCTTCGTCTCCGTCAGAGGATACATTTTTAAGTTCATTTGAAGTTATTCTGCATTTTTTTATTTTCCTTGTTGTAATCTTATCCGATTTACCTTCTGAACTCTTCGTTACCGTTCGAGATCGATTCCAAAGACCAGGAATGCTGGTTGTCTTTCGCTTACATGTCCAAACTATCGTTCTGTAATAAACAAAAATATAATGTTCCTCGTGTAACGTTATATTTGGCCACTATCATTGGAATATTTAAATATCTACCGGACGGCGAGTAGCCAGTCCTTTTTTCTTACCAACATGTGATTCTTATCGAGAACCTGTATCACCGATCACCGCTGAAAGGCAACTTTTTACATTTAATGTGCGACGGATAATCTCCGTTGGTGAGGATCAGTATACACTGATATTGGTCAAATATATGAATTCTTCTCTCCTATAGCGAGAGAAATTAAGAACACACTACCAATATGTAAATTCTTTCTCGTTCAATTTAATAGCCAGTAGTAAAAATAAGCTTTCTTTCTCCTGTGAACCATGAACCGATAAGGTTAATTTCAATTTCTTGTAAGAGGCTTACCTCAGACTCTTTTTTTAAAGTGCATTCAATGTGAATGGTAAGTTGCATTTACGTATATGCTTTTCATTTCTGATTCTTGATTCTTCTTCATATTTAAATGTTTGATTTCAGCAAGACGGGGCAACACCCCATTATGCTTCAATGGTAAGAACTTATTTAGATGAAATCTCCCCCAATAAATGGATTGGACGAAGAGGTACTATTGAGTGGCCAGCTAGATCGCCAGACCTTACGCCGTTAGATTTTTTTCTGTGGGGTTATAACTACAGAAATACGGAATATTTCACCTCAAACTTTAAGCAAAGTTAAGGAGGAGTTCTATAGGAGATTGTGCTATTGCCAACAACTAGATGGAGAACATTTTGAGCATTTATTTTAATGTATTAGAATCAAATACATCAGGTATTTTATGTACTCGTATGTGTTTAATAACTGTAAAAATAAAAATTTCACCCTGTATAATTCATAATTGACCATACATTATTGGGTTTGTTGGAATCGGTTCATTAAGAGGATTTCAGAAATATGCAAATATACAGGGTGTTTCATTAAAAAAAACAACACCGACTATGGCATTTTTTATAATTTTCTAAAATAATGACAAATAATTTTATTCCATAAGTGGTTTCCACACTGTATATGTTACCGTATATGTTACCGTATTCTAGTATAGTGTCCGTGCTTAAAACTTTGTTTAAAAAAGCAATATTCTGGTTTTTTGTAATTTTGAGTACATCTTTTTTGGTAAGCTGGGTACTTCTACCTTCTACTGATACTGAATATTTGGCCACCGTTTTATAATTTAATTGCTCTATCAACTGAAATCGATACCCCTTATAAAAAAACTACTACATACTAAAATTTACGTTTTTCATACTCGTAGTAAATGTCCCGGGCTATAAATAAAACAGTTTACTCTAAGCTATTGGAGTTCGTGTTAAAATTGAAAATCAGACGTCAAACAAATGTGGTAAGTTGTTTATTTTTCCAGAAGGATCAGGTGGCTAGTTGTTTATTTGGTTTTAATTTATTTTGGCACAAAAACTTTCTTTCTATTGTATATGACCTAGAAGTGAATGTTAATATTATTTTGGCAGTAGGAAAAACAAATATTTCATACTTGAATTGTTGTTAAATTATAGACTTGTAGACACATTTATGGAATGAGATGTATCAAAAATTTGATGATTATATGGTGGCTGCAATAAAAAAATTCAATCCGAGACATTTTTCGATGGAATTGGGTGTTCAATTTCAAATTAGGACCCCAATTTATATCGGTAGAGCTTTTAGAAATTTGATACTAGAACTTCAGAGCGACTACAAAAAATCTTATTCTAACTATTTCAAATTATTCATTAGCAAACCAACACACTTTCGATTGAGGCTTTGAAATTCCACATGTAGAGCCTGAATAATTTAAATTGAATCTTTTAGAAGCCCTAGAGATGAATGAAAACAGGTGATCTCTTAATGACCAAATAGATATTAACCATTCTCCCTTATTAAACTTATTGACCTAAAAGGTAGTACAAGATGGATTGTTGTGAATAAATTTCCAGGTGAACCTTCTCAAAAAGAAGCTTCTTTTGCACATTATTTCCAGTTAAATATTTTCTAATTCCCTTTTTTTTAATATATTCTCAAAATCTCGTAGGTATTAATGCAATGTAGGAATTTAAGAAAATCATTCGTTTAATAAATCTACAGTATGGATCTTCATCGATTAAAAGGCATTCAATTTTAATTTAGCCAAGCAGAATTGGCAATATGTCACCACAGTGTAGTGAATAAATTGGAAGATTGTGAATAACATACCGTTCAGTTGTCATCTTCACAGACAGCTAAGCGGTAATAAGGGCACTCGACTCCTACCCCGGTAAAAATGACCGAAAAAATAGGGGTAACCCTGCATAAATTCCCAACAATCTGAAAATTCACAGGCACTTGAAGAATACCACTAAAGAAATCATGAAAAGTCCCCATTGGTGTGGCTACAAATTTTATTCAAGGTCAAAAAATGGGCTTCCTAGATTTTTTGGCCAAACGGTTAGTTTTACGATAAAATAGCTTTTGTAGCTGCTTTTTGAGTTACGGCTATTCTTACAGTTGCAAAAAATTGTGTTAAGAAGCTTCTCTGGTGGGCGACGACCCAGAACTGTAGTGGAACGCGTTTGATGTGATAATTACAGTCAAGCAAGGTCGGACTTGGTTAGTACTTGAATGGGTGACCATGCTAGGGAAAACCATTGTAAAGGGCCCGTACTCGCAGGCACTATACCAATGAGCACGAGGTATAATGTAGATATGCCGTCTTTCGGAGGAGACGTAAAACCGAGGTCCCGAGTCCATGGATGTTAGGATCGTTAAAGAACGCTACCACTGGTTGGAACACTAGTGGGCTCGCCAAAATTTCCGGATATGGGTAGAGTGCTCCCGGCGTCGGTGATTAGCCTCAGTCGCAGAAATAGACCGACGTTAAATAACAGAATAAAAAAAAGCTTCTCTGGTGCAGGCGAAAGTAGAGTTGGATTGACCTCAGTACACTGTCAATTAGCTTCCCAACCTTAGAGGTTGGGGGAAGACAAGCTAATTGCACACGTTTTGTATTATGTAATTGTATGGCAAAAGATGAGTAACGGAACATCAATGCAGGTGATTTTTCCTGGAGCTCCATAGACTGAAAGAAGGAAGCGAATTCCGTGGGCTATATTGGAGCTTCTGGCGTAGAATTCAAATATTATAACACTTGGGCACATCTTACTTAATCTTGTTATCCGAATAATTTCAAAATTATTGATGGTCTGTATCTGTAGAGTAGGGAGGGTGAGTGTGTAGGCTCACAGCAATTAGGCCACATGTGACCCATTGTACATCCTCCCGAGGAGTTGTCCTCCTAGGTTATTGTCCATCCTGTCCTTCTCAGGAAGGTGGATAGGTCAATAGGAGACATCTCCTTTATATCGGCAGGTGTAGGCCAAGACTCACCGAACACACTCTCTCTTATTGACGATAACTCCGGACACTCGCATAAGACATGCCTGACAGTTTCATCTTCCTGTTCACACATCCTGCATAGAGGTGTGTCCACTAGCCCCATAGTATGGAGGTGTTTCCTTAGTTGACAGTGACCAGTCAGAAATCCTACTGTTAAACGTAGGTTTTTCCTGGTCATCGTCAAATATTTCTTCGGCACCAGCTTCCCAGGGTCGCCCAGGGTGATTCTGGCAAGACTGCATCCTTTGATTCCATCCCATCTCTTAAGGGATTGAGCATGGGTGTAACATTTGGCTAGTTCCGTAATTGTCGAAGTCTTTGGGCCACAGGTGTCACTGGATTCTAGAATTTTCAGTCCTGCGGCTTCCCTGGCTAAATAATCAGCAGTGCGATTTCCTTTACTCCTGTCGTGCTCTTTAACCCACCTCAGGATAATATTGTTATCTGCCGAGGCGTCAGCTAAATCTTGGTGGCACTCTAGTACTATCCTCGATATAACACGTTGTCTGTTCAAGGCTAATAGGGCTTGTCTACTATCAGTGCAGATTATTATGTTTTTGCCAGAAATTCCTCTACTGGTTAGTTCTTTTGTGGCAATTGAGATACCAGCCAGTTCTGTTTGAACCACGCTGGTATTGTTTCCCATTTCCACTTAATCTTTAGGCTTAGTGCTCTCGAGTAAACTCCACATCCTGAGCCTTCCCCTCCCAAATAATGATAATGTAGTATCACAGCCAGTGAAAGCATGTTAAAATGAAAGATGTCGTTTAGATTTAGGAAATGACCATGAACTCTCAATTGAAAACATTTCGGAAGATTGTTGTGCCTTGCCAGGTTTCAAAAATAAATAAATTTTCTCATTTGAAGTTCGAGCAGTAATTTTATCACCAACAGATGAATGTCTTCGCTAGCAACAACATTTATATTTGCTGTATTAAATTGATTGATTGCAGTTTCAACAATAAGAACATCAGCGTCATTGTCAGCTTAAATAAATAACTAAAATATTCTTGGTAGAAAATTTATAATGAGTTCAGACCGAGGCCGAGACTTATTACGAACATTCGATAAAAATTTATGGTTTTTGGTTCCTAAGTTGGTCAAAGAGTATATCAGAGGAAGCTGCTGATTTTGTCACAGAGCGACGTTGTTCGGAAGCTTTGAAATTTTTTGTTCAATCGTTAAAACCATCGTTATTATGGTTACTTTTTGACCAAAATGTCTGCGTACGTATTTAACATATTTGTACAAAATATTCTCGATCCCAGACAGCGAAGTCATGCATATTATGGAGAATACAGCTTCAGCTAACTTTCGAATAGCTTTTTCCCAGAAATGGTATATCTTAGAGAAAAAACCTGTTGGAACAATTTTAATAGGTGATTATTTGGTCTGCAGTTTCAATCTAAACTATTCTTATCTTAAATATAACCGTTTGATCAAAAAAATCCAAAAAACCCATTTTTGCGACCCAGAGCAAACTCTGCTACTAAGTGTGTTACTTGGAAAGGCAGTTATGGAGATTATCGATAAAAGTGAATTCAAATGAAAGAGCTTTTTTGATAATTTTATCGTACGTGGTAAATTTAAATTTTTGAAAATACATACATCATATACTGAATGCATGAAGACATATGGGCTTACCTCTTACCTTCACACAACCCGAATAAGGAAGTTCTCACTTTAAAATTTGTTTTTTCTCCATAAAATGTCAAGTATCTGTCATTGTTTACTTCTTGTTACCAATAAAAAATAATAATTTCTTCCGAATTTTTTTTACTATTTATACCAATAAACCGAACTATCTTTAGACTGTACGTCACTGTTCGGGTTTACTTTACGAGTCCGTGAGTAATGTGGCTGTTTATATTGATTATTTTAATTTTTAATAATTATTAGTTTATATTCAAAGATTAATAGCTTCACGGCACAAGTTTACTCGTCGTAAAACACTTCGTAATTAATTAGTTTTCCAACTGAAAAAATAATTTTACGCGGAATTTCGTTGTGTAAAAACCATTTTAGGCGCAGACGTGTGATTCCAATTTTTATTTTTTATGCTTTAATGAATTTTCTATTGAAAAAACTTGTGAACAAATTGAAGGCGTCATAGATATATTTGATTTTATTTAATTTGATTTAAAATAAGATGAACTGGATTCACCAATATAAATAAATTCTGATATAATAGGTTTATTTAAAAATAAGAGAACAATAATTATAAAGTGGACTATTGTTGTGCCTGAGATGCGTGACGTGAGACCGTGACCTAACCTAAAATAGCATATCAACCTGAGCATTCAAATTCCCTTCAGTTTGCATATATTGATTAAATCAGTTGTAAGTACTGAATTGCGAATTTGCACTCATTAAAAGATGTAATCATTTATTTCTTCCACTACTAGTTAAGAAGTTGAATTTCTCTATTAGTGATTTCTCTATTAGGGGTTAGGTCACAGATTATAAAGATACGAAAGCTTGACAGAGAACAGTAAAAAGAGAGAGAGATGGGTGGACATACCCATTTGCCCATCGTCTTATGTCGACTCCGTTCGGGCTGCTTCGCGAAAGTTGTCCACAGGGTTGTCAATTTGCTTCAATTCACGATTATAGGTCAAATATTTATATATAAGCATTTTTTAAGTGTGATAGTTATACAGATACAAATATTCGATAATTACTTGTTTTAAATCAATTTTATTAACATTAAAAGAAGTGTACAATTGAAAAGATTATAATGTATAGAAATCATACTATGAATATATACATTTTTCACAAATCACATACTTGGCAACCATGCACAATAACGGCGACGGCTAACCTAAATACTTGTTATGTCATCAGTAATTTTTGGTTGGGCGCGAATTTTGAACTTATGGCATTTTCATTCAAGTATTTTATCTTGATAGGTTATTTCAAGCAGCAACTATGTTCAAGACAATCTCCTGGGTATACAGAATTATGTTGCACAAGTTTTTGTTCAACTACTAGATACTACTACTGGATTCTCAAAATATTTGAATTTGTCCATTATTGACCTAGGGTGATAATAGAAAAAAAATATTAACCACTAATGAAGAAATTCAACTTCTCAATTGGCTAGAAGAAGAAATAATTATCTACTTCACATTTAGTAGTGGAAAAACACATTCAAATATTATGGAATATACTCGACAAATGATCGTAAAGCGTTAAAAAAAATATATATATATAAAATCAGTCATGGACACGTACAAACAAAGTATTATTTATTTCCCAGAACCTACCAATTAAATATTGTATGACATTACACACATGATTTTAAATATAACAGTGTTAAGTAATGAATAATTCAAAGTATTATTATTCATAATTTAGATTTATTTCTTCGCAATTATTCAATAAGCTGATTGATTTCACGTTAATTTATTTAAAAATAGTTTTTTCAAAATATTAACATGAAAGCGCATAAGACTTCACCCTGTGTAAATATATTTATATCCATTCATTTTTATTCATTTATTACATTATCTTCTCTTGATACTAATTTAGCTTCCTTTCTCGTTATTTCTTTCCACGCCGTAGTCCCACAAAATTCTAGGTTTACCTTCATTATCTTGCCTGTTTTGTTGCAGTCCATACTCTTTCAACTTGTCTATTTTGATCAAGCATATTTAAGTAACCCACCATCTTAATTGGCTTTTTCGAACACATTCTCTTACTTGGACTATTGACTGACAGTGATCATTCAGTAGCGTTGATATTGTCAGTTTTTATTACTGTATTCCTAATTTCATTTGGCATCTTAATCTCCTCTCCTCTCCGTTTTCGTCACCGTGATCGTCATCTTTATGCGACCTGCAACCGATGATATCCTCATTGACATCATCTACTTACCAGTTAACACCAAATAACTCCACTGGACCGGCAATTCCAAGTAATTTACAGAACTCAACAAATTGTGTTTTTAATATTATTATTTATAATAATTAGTAGTTTTTAGTTGAATCTTTGCACCTATGTTGAAATGAAATAATTTTTAAAAAATTGGTTGATATATTTTTTGCATATACGGTCGTAGAAAAAATAATGTTCCCAACTTATGCGTAAAATGTCTTTCCCGCTCCTGACAGCTTGTCCGAATTCCGCTCCGCGTCGTTCGGGTCAACTGCAGTCGCATGCGGGAATGTATCACTTTCCGCACTTAAAGGCGTGCAAAAACGTTTCACTTTCCGTACAAGTTAGACAAAGAGCTATTATTTTCACGGTATAATTGAATTCTTATGAAAATAAGAGTAAAACGTATAACTACTCGTATACACACATAACATTTGCATTGGATATTTTAACGCCCATATTTTTTCCTATAAAAATTTAATTACGGTTCAAATAACTGGGTATGTGCACTTAATAGAGCAATTTTGTTTTAATTTATAACCCAAGTATTTCCGTGTATAGAACAATAAGTAGGTGATACATTATAATGTACAAGGTGATTCGGTTATTATTATTTTTTTTCAAAATCCAATAAGAAGAAAGTATTTGTTATAAAAGGTAGAATGTCAATTGCAGCCAAAGTTGTATAAGGTAATTTATGCCGTAGACTAGAAATCGCTCGATTCAAGAGAAAATATAAATATTTGTACGGTATTTTCACTTTAAGAAGACGATGACGACATTTTTATTTACTTTTATAGTAAAAAAATAAATTTACAAATCGCAAATACAATTTATACGACAGTAGGTATTGCTGAAGGCACATAACTAATGAGTTTAAAACATTTTGAAGATGCAAACAATTCCTTAACCAGCTGGCTAGACACAACTTAGTTGTGGGTTAGCTGTGGGTACAAGGGCATGAAGGAATTATCGGTAATGAGATTGATAATGGGCTCGCAAAAATTATCAGACCCGAAGAATTTGTGCTTATTACGAAAACTGTTCTTGTGGCTTCTGAAAGCTGATCTCAGAGTAATGAATTGAAATGTTCACTCAGATACTATTATTTATAATATGCAAAATGTACAGTAGAACATGCAGATTCTGCGATGATGCAGATGAAACGGCAGATCACTTTTACAAGGTGATTGTCCGACAACGCCATAAATACCTGGAACAGGTCTACTTAGATCCTGATCATGTTACATATCTAGCTCTGAAATTGATTATTATGTTTCCTTAAAATCCTGGATCTTTTGGAATAAATGTGTATGTAAGATATACTCGAAATATCACGATCACGATCCTCTCGTGATATAATCAATACTTCGAGATCTATTTGAAAAATCATCAGTTTCGACAATTATTATACGAGTAAATTTAAATATGGACCGCCTCAATTATCTTGGAAACGGATAGCACGACTTACATAAATTTTGGTGTGGAAGGGTCTTGTGATATGGCCAATTGTTGTCAGTTCTTTTCTTTTTCCGGAATAACAATGAACTTTGTTAAAAAGCTACATTTACATTATATTCGCCGAAGTTAAAATGATACCTTTAGATGATTGGATTAACTAGTTTAATTTTGGAATCTTTAATAATTTATATCTTAAATGAAGAATTGTTACGTGATCAGTATCTACAACATGCCGATTCACGTTCCCATCATGTTTCACCTATCACTCGTCTGACATAAATTAGGGGCCAAATTTCCTAGTGATTCGCGGAAAACTATTTTCATTTTGTTTCTTGCTCACCTCTATGTACGTACATACCTGTTAAGCTATCTTTTATTTTATTTTATGTAATTCAATTTATCTCTAATTAATAATCTGTATATACAAAGTTGTATAGGATATTTTTTTACTGAATATAGAAACCAATCAAATTATTCAATTTCAAAAGTCTTGTGTCAAATTCCATCCAATCACCTCAGGATTACAGCGATTATTTTTTTCACTTGTCAAAATCTTACATTTTGGTGGTTTTAACCAATAGCAATACATTATTCTAGCCAATCATTCGGTATTATACTGATAATTCTGCTTCCTCAAAATACCTTGTTTACATTGAAACGTCAAATTTTACTTTGAATTTGTCATTATTGACAACTATAATTGCTTCGAAGTTTATTGAAAAATGAACCCAAACCGATTCAGTGCCATCACCCAAGAGAATATTGAACATTTAATACAAAATTTTAAATTGTTGAAAAAAATAATCTTCCCAAATACAACTCGTTCTTCAAATTTCATCACATAATTTTTTATTTTCATCACTCAAACTTGTTTATTTGAGGCAAAAACATTCAAACAAACCAAATTTAGATAAAATCCCTCGTCTGTTTTCATATTTTTCCCAAATAAACAAGCTTTCGTGGAAAAGAAAAAATTATCGATAAAATTTGAAGCTCTCGTGGTATTACCTTTAATAATACCCTATACATGTGGTGTTTTCAGCTTGGTGTTTATTTTTTATGAAAAATTAATTGAACGTCGAACTGACAACTGAATTAAAAATGTCCCGAAGATTTGGTATTGCATCTAACGATTCAATTAATTTACCAATTGTACTTTTCACAACTGTAGTTTTGAATAAAAATGAATAACATTTGATTAAAACTAATAAAGTTTGTATTGAAAATTATTAAACTTCAGATTGACAATCAATTTTCTGATGTCTACAAAGTGAAAAATTATCTTATCGAATACTCCTCGGGTCTTGATAAATACTCAAAATTTTGTCGTAGAGAATCCTTCAAGCGTGTTGCTCAAAGCAACACGCTTTCAGCATTTTCGGTATTATCAAAACCCTAGGGGTATTACTACTGATAATAATTCTTATACTATTTTATATATTTTTGTGGTGGACCATTGCTCTGTGATCCAGAAGCACACATTCTTCTCTCTTTGTTCACAGCCTTGATATACTGATGTCACTGATAGCTTCATTGTACGAAGATATTTATTTTTTCTACTAGCGTGCATTTTAGTGCAGAAAGTGTCACTTCTCCGCACTAGTGCGGAAAAGTAAATTTGTCAAGTTTTTGGGGAGTACTGACATTTGAATATTTAAAATATATAATTGTATGGTTGTGGTTTACCAAATGACTGAATAATTAAGAAATTCATTAGAATTCTGCTATAATTTTTTATGAAAAAAAACGTGTTTCAATAATTTTTAATGACCCTGGTATAACCTGATCAAATAAGTATCAAATGATGATAATTAATTGATTGATATTGATATGTATTTAATAATGAATGTTTCTTCATATTAACTTTTGGGTTCTTCTCATTATGATGGTAGAAAAATAGTGTACCTAACACGTGCGTAAAGTGACGTTTCCGCACGCGATTGCTGACCGAACTCCGCTAGAGCATCAGCGTGCGGAAAAGTATCACTTTCCGCACTAGTTAGGTAAACTACTATAATTGACGATCATTGCTGTAAAACGTAGTTTCTTCCTATATTTTTGCAGCTGCACTGTCAAGATAGTACAAAAATTCCTTCACACTCTCATATTATTTTGTTCTATCCAACCTTTTTTCACTAATTGTGTGCTGGTGCACTAGGCTTGTTACCACTGAAACTGTACATTGGCGGTGCAGGCAGGTTCAAAAAGTTTTAAACTGCTGCCTTCCAGAAAAGACAGCGCTTTTACCTTTAGAGGTGTAGGTTAGTTTTACATACAGAGAAACAGTTTTTTGACCTGGTTTAGATCCAGTTTCACGTTGAAGAGGCTTGGCGGTTTCAATCTCTCAATCTCCCTTTCCTTTGTGAAGAGAAGTAATGGAAAAGTAATATTTGACACTAAAATACCATAACTAACAGGATAATCAACAATACAATTCTAACCAATAGGATCAATAAAAAAGCTGTAATCACTTAATAAGATAGGATTTTTTTCAATGTTACTTCCTCAACAAATAATTTCATAGCTTTTCTTGGATAGAATGCGACACACAGACTCTAAACACCATTTATTAATAACCCTTTATAAGGTGTTACGCAACACAATGGGAATGTAATGGCATTTTTCTAGTCCATTTACAGGAAATGCCACTTCAAAGAAATGATTATCCGACGCCGAGTATAGAGATCCCAATCAACAATTAAATTTAATGATATTTATTAAAAAACATAATTAGTAATAAAAATAAAATTCACGTGTACGACGTTCCTTTATAATAGCACTTTTTTACATTCTCTGTGTCATTAATTACAAATGATTATAATTAAAATTTTTATATGTATCGATTTACACTCGTCTACCTCGGAAAACTGTTCATAATAATAATTATAGAGAGCTTTGTTGAATGAAAATTATATTCATGAATCTTGCTTTATATAAATACTATGTTCTACGTATATAGGATAGTAGAGTCAAATTTTGTATTATTTGAGCCTAAATACGGCTCTGTACGATCAATAGTTCTTTCCATTTTTTTAGGTGAATATTTTCTGATATACCTTAAGGACCATTAAAAGTTATATTGCTCATGTACTGTCGGATAAAGCCATTTTTGGAAACTATTTACCCACTAATATTTTTTCACAAAGGTAATTGTCGTGAAACAATATCGTTAATGAGTTTTGGTTTAATATCTCACAATTCATCAAAATTTTTTCGTAGTCTGTACGCACAGAGAAAGACTCCCTTTAATGAAAGAAGGACCCATTTGAAGTTGCAGTCGTATGCTTTAACTTGTTGTCAAAACCATCAGCGCCATATTGTGAAATTTGACATCCGTCTTCAAATCAGTGATGTGAAGTTTCACATTTTATTAGGTAACGCAAAATTAGATATTAAACATGTATTTATCATATTTATAGTTCAAATAAAACATATATTTGGGGATTCTTTGAAGCTTTTCGAGATATTTTCATATACATCAGAAACATTTTTTAAACATAGTTCTTTCATTATAAGTGATAAAAAAGTTTTTCAACCCCGATTTTGTAGGGTTTTTCTAGTGAACTGTGCATTAAGTTCCTAAAGATCCTCCAATGATTAAATGGGATGTCAGAATGTCAACGTCAACTGACGAACACAAAAACAGGGGATGCGTTATTTTAGGAGTCCACCAATCACCCAATATTCTGGTGAAAAGTGTAAGCAAAACGCGGAAGGAAGACTATTAAAAGAAATTAAGTCCTAGCAAAAAGCTAAGCGATAGTTATCAACCAAGAAAATTGGGAGTAAGGCGAGAATTTTCTGTATTCCGGATGTACTTGATGCACAAATAGAAATATTCCCAAATTATCGTTTTTTTATTTGCAAAAAAGCCTCGGTAGTAAATTTCGGTTAAAAGGCTGCTATTTTTTTCCGATTTCTCCATAAATTTTCATCAGTAAAAATTTATTATTTCCTCTGCGACGAAAAGTCTTGAGGATTTTTATACAATACACTTTGATTTATAGCTTTTGGCATCGACCAGACAAATGATTTTCTTTTTCTTTTATTGAAAATGTGAGCGGGGCACGACATTTGTGAACATAAAAATTTAATTACAAATTATTGGTTCTTCAATGCCATAAGCAATAACATGATGAAGCAAAACACGATAAACGATTCGGAGTCTTATTTTTTCATTTCGTCGTTTCGGTAGCGTTCCAGCTACCGTTGTCAAGATTAACTAGTAATAATAGTATATTAAAGTATAAGTGGATATTAAGGTCTTTAAAACACGCCCGATTTTTGGAGCACGACGGCGAAGCCGGAGTGCTCGAAATAGAGCAAGTGTTTTAAAGACCAGTTATCCACGAATACTTTACGATATTTTTTTTTATTGGTGCACTTTGAAATTATAAATACCGGTCTATAACTACTACAACAACAAGAAATGGAAATCATAGATGGAGACGTCAACTAAATGTCAAATGGTTGAATTCGTGACGTATATGATGTACACCTTACGTTGTCATGGAAATGAGAAAAACATAAACTAATTTGTATTTTGATGGAAGTTCAACCTTATTGAGTTCTGTGAATGTCAATAGTATTAATTTAAATACCATTTCCTAAGATTTGAAAAATGGAAATAATAAGGCGTGCTTTAAATAGGTAAAATGGTTCACCAATAAAAAAAATAATTTTTGGTCCCTATCTGACAAACGAAAAAAATATGACAACTAGACAATCAATAATATTTTGAAGTTTAAGACTACAAAACTTTTTTGTCAAATTTTATTAAGGTCCATTTATAGTATTTCACATCTCTGGTAAAATGTGAAATGAAATATTTTATTTTATGACATTGTAACGATATATGATAGTCTACTGGAAATGGAATCCAGTGAAGTGCACGTTCCAGGAACGGTTTTTATTGGGATAGCGCTTTTTTTCGCTTATTTTGGAAATGTTGTTAATAAAACGCGTTTGTTGTTACTTTTTGGTGTGATTATTTTTGTTTTCAAAATATGTATAACTCAGTTTGGTGATTTTGTGTATTGAAGTGTGTATCGATTAACAACTATTCCAATGATAAATCGTAAGAAAACCTGGATAAAAACTTATGATGCTATCCTGATAACGCAGGTAATTGATTATTGGAAATCTCTCTTTCTTGGTAACCAAATTTGACTACATTCGGCTGAAATACTAGCTACACATTTATTTGCATTAAGTTATATTAAAGCACTTTCTTTGATTTTTCGTCTTTTATCAGATATCTTGTGAATGCGTCAAATTCTATTTAGGTGAAACATCTAGACCCTTGAAAGTCCGAATAAGTGAACATAAAAAATATATCAAAGATAGGGAGTTCGTTAAGTCAGGTATTTGTAAGTATGCTTGGGAAGAGGGGCATAAAATTCAATGGGATTCGTTATTGGGCTCTTTCAATATTATTGAAAAACATTATTGTGGTTTGATTCCCAAAAAATAAGAGAAAAAATAATATATCTAGTATAAATATTATAAAAGCGCGGAATTAGATAAAACGTTGTACGTAAACACGTTATGAAGAGAGCGATATTGTTCAACACGCGTAATTTGCAGAACTCGCTAGCGCTCGTTTTGGAAAATATTACGCTTGTTGAACAATATCGCTCTTTTCATAACTAGTTACGTAAATAACTATTGTAGCTAGCTTTAAATGAAACGTAACAAATCCTTTTAAAAATCGAAAATTTCACAATTTCTTGCGGCAACAATAAACGCATTAAAATATAAATAATTTATTTACAACAGGTGTTATTATTTGTTTTGAAACGACTACTTCTGACCATCCAGTGATTAACGGTTAATCTGACGTTCAATTGTTCGCGTCCTCTTCGCCACGGCCTACCTGATATTTTAATATCGATATAATCTTCCTCCACATGGAGGACACCATAATTCTCATTCTTCTTGTTCGTCGAATTCTTAACATTCTTCGCATATCATCGATGTAATTTTACACCGTTCGTTTATACAAGACTTATTAATTTTGTACGCGAGAGTGTACGAAATCGGCGACTGGTCTTACGACCCGTTTGTACTTGAAGAGTGTTTTTTTAATATACTCGAGGTTATCTTACTTATTCGTGTTAAATGATATGTAACAGATTCTCAATGGTATATGTATCTGAGAGTACTCAAAAATACTTAAAATAGGGCATTTTTCGTGTATTGAGATCGCTTAGGATACCTCATCATACCATTTCAGTATAAAGTGAAGTAGCTCCAGGTGGAGTAACGGTATATGTACGGTATATGTTGACACATATACCTATCCACATATATATCTATTTTTTGGACCGTTTTTCTTTATCAGGTCCAGTGGTGAGAATTCAAAAAGGAAAAGATTGAAAGCCAAAATTGAGTATAGAACATAAAGCTTAAAATTCAATTATTACATATTCAAAGCGCGCCATCTTGGTATAAACACACACAATCACGTCCGAGCGCGCCCATGCCGACCGATAGTACAAAAACCAGTATAATTGATATATCTAATGTGAAAGACAAAGAGCGGGTGCGAACCGCCTAGGAGCGGGTAAACATACCTCAAATTTAGTAGCGAAGTGCGCATTCGATATGAGTGAATGTGAGCTGATTAGCGCAGTTGGTAGGGTATTGAGCTTACAACTCAGGGGACGTAGGTTTAAATCCCGGTTAGGTGCTTGGTTTTTTTGTTTTTTTTTTAGTTTCTATTTCTTATTTTTTTTTATATTTTTATACATAGTTACACTTTGATCAACCGGGTTTGGGCCTGGTTTTCTTGTTTTTTTTTAGTTTTATATTTCTGATATTTACATATTATGTATTTCAATATTGGGTTAGGACCTGGGTTTTTTTGTTTTTCTCTAGTTTTTTATTCCTTATTTTTTGATATTTCCATACATAGTTACACTTTGATCAACCGGGTTTGGGCCTGGGTTTTCTTGTTTTTTTTTAAGTTTTATATTTCTGATACTTACATATTTATTTCAATATTGTTATGTACTACTAAATTTGGCAAAGTCTTGAGTCATGCGCAGTTGATGGAGCCCCATTGTATGTTTACCCGCTTCTAACCGCCTGTGCTTTGCTCACTGATTATACAGGTAACCAAGAGGGCAAGCCCATGCTGCGCTCGAGACGAAAATTCAGATTGTTTATATTTTATGAAAAAAAGCAATAACAAACTAGCGAATGCCTTTGAAATTAAACCACTACTAGTTCTGAAAAAGTGCAAAATAATTCCATGAGTTTATTTTAAATTAAATATACTTTTCGACTATTGCTTTGTTCTTGTTTTCCTTGCCACTTCAAAAGGTTTGGACATTCTGGTAATTGCAAGGCACAGTGGCGGGGTAAGACCTAAACTCAATGTAGGCTAGGTACATTTTGCGAGGCCAACTGATGGTGCCAGTTGCAGGAAATATAAAATGGTAAATCAATTACAATTAAATAGTGCTCCATTCATTGAGAAACATTTCGTGCGCCGAAGAGTAGAATATCTCCAAGTTGAGAATTAATTTGAATGTATTTATTATGAGAAAAACCTTTTGATGTGTACTTTTTCAAATTCATTTTCGGCTGCGAGGCGCGAGTTTCTTTACATCCACGCTTCACGCTGCCTCGTAGAAGGGGCATCACTTGCAGAACGACTTCAGCGTACTTGCACCTTATCAGTACGAGGTAGATATTCTCCGCCCAGAAGACTTGAGAGCATAATCCTGAGCTCGAAATAGGACTGAAATCACATGATTACATATCCGCAAAGAAAGCAGATATTAAAAATGCGACAACAGCGAAATTCTTACATCCAAGCGCACGCCAAAATTATACATTCACACAAAACCATCTCGGTTTGTAATTATATACTCAATAACAGTTTTCTGTAGAATTTTCGTGTTATTTAAAATAATTTCAAACGACCTCTATAGCGGACAAAGCTACTACTAACTGTGTACTTGTGTATCGATCATCGGCCACAACAAAACCTTGAAATCAATAGAAATCCCTTCACTAACATCGTACAGGTGAAATTAAGAGAAACTTGAAAATTATTTGACTTACCTTACAAACGCATGAAAAGCAGGTTCCCTTCACGATTTCATCTACTGAAACCTTGGCTCCTTCCGTCAAACAGGTTTTTCGGAAACCCACTGCAACAAAAATATTTGATTAAGATAATGTAGAGTAAGAAGAAGACAAATGGATTGGGATCTTTGTGCTACCATCCTAATTCCCTACCCGCAGGTTCCTGTACAATATCGGAGCTATTTTTCCTTCATTTGGTACCTCCATATCATTTCACAGTGTGAAAAGAAAATATTAGGAACTAAATTTAATGCTCTCAAAAGCGAGGATTTTTCTTATTCGGTCATTTAATGTCGGTCTATTTCTGCGGCTGAGGCTAATTACCGACGCTGGGAGCACCCTATAGGTATATAATCCTAGGCCGAACCCACCAGTGTTCCAGGTAGTGGTGAGGTTCTTCAGAATCTAGGTATCCAGATTATACCTCGTGCTCATTGCGTGCTGTGTCTGCTGCTCCAAAGCTCTATGACGCTCTATGACGGTGTTTTCCAGTGGTCACCCATCCAAGTACAGTGCTTGGTCGACCTCCAACGCGAAGTATTGTTCACAACTAATACTCACTATTCCTTGTTTTTCAACTAGGAGCATTTTAGGAAACTTCACCACTAGAAGCTACTAATTTGGGTCGTGTGAAGACTTTTTTAACGAATTGACAATGACGTGAGCATGTATTGTCATGTTGTCGTGGCCATTGAGAGATCAAGGCATGTCTAAATATCAACATTGGCCACAGGCCATGGTGAAATTAGTAACCAAAGACACATTTTTGTGAAAAAAATATGGTTATGATAAGTAGTTTACGTGAAATTTGTTAATAAAAGATAAATGAGGATATGGAAAAGGCAATAAAACAGCACAAAAAACTATCTTTTAGGTTACACTCAAGGCAGTAGTGAGTAATTCATTGATATATTTCAAAACCAATGACATTTATCTACAACTATAAGTTTCTGACATAATTTATTATAAATCTCCCAAGATTGCATCACCTTTGGAATATCTATCTATATTGAAATCAGATACTTCGGCAATGTATAAAGTTACTTATTTCGAATTGAAATTGAAGATCAAAACTTTCAATTGAAATAATACGAGGATAATGCAACTACACATAGTTCAGGATAAAGCATCGCTTCTTCGAATTAATAGCGAATCTACCCAAAAATTTTTTTCGCCAAAACATTTGCATAATCTCTTCCAATAATAATGTAAGCTTTTAAGTATTTTTGGCCCCTATACAGCATTGCTGTAAAATCTCGCAACAAGTGATTAACTTCGAAGCGGATAAGGGGAAAGTTATGAAATTCTAGGACGATTAATAAGACGTTATTCTGCATTTAAGAGCAAATGTCAAATGTTTTGGCGTCAGCGCTTAGCGTACGGCAGCACTGTAGAATGTTTTGAAATGGTAACGATTTTTCTTCTTCAAGTAAATTACAATGACCTCCCATCCTATCTAACATCCAGCCAGCGTTATAGTTCCATTTTATTATTGTTCTTTTTGAAGAGTGCACTTTGCAACTTGGCAACGGTTATTGTTTCTCTTTTCTTTATGCTCGGTTTTATAATGTAGAATTAAAAATCTTTAGTTACCCCGAGGGTTTACTCTCGGGTAAGATGAAAAGATCACTATTAACATATATAAGAATAGAAGTTGTTTCTTTTTTCTTGTACAAGACTTTTTCTTTTATAAGATATACGGAAACGCTTTAGGTCTTTATCATTCCAATGATCTGAAGTCTTAATTCTATCTCCCAAAACACTAAGCTTCCGAGGTCAACTAGTTGACTCTTCCTCATTATCTGTTAGGAGCTAGGAAGTCTTCAAAAAAAATATTCCCTAAAAACAAAATTCAAGGAGAAAGAAATGGTGGAAATCCGAATGTGCGATAGAAATAGAGGAAAGAAATAAATTGAGAATTAAAGCAATCCACACTGGGAAAACAGAAGACAAAAAGGCTTATAATGAACAAAGACGAAAAGCAAAGAAAGTATGCAGACAAAGAAAAAAAGAGGAAAGGGAACAGAAAACTAGAGAAATTGAAAATTACTATCAAAAGAAAGAGATACGAAACTTCTACAGAGAAGTAAAAAAAGTGAAACGAACACCAAACCAGGCAGTTTATATGAAAGATGCGGAAGGGAATTTGATAGGTGAGGATAGTGAAATAATAGCGAGGTGGAAGGAATATTTTGAAGAAACACTAAACACAAATGGAGTAGAAAACATACAAGAAGTAGATTACGGGTGCATAAACATACAAGTTCCAGAACCAACTAGACAGGAAATTGATGAAATAATAGCTCAACTCAAGAACAACAAATGCCCTGGTATGAACAGAATTACAGCAGAAAATATTAAATATGCCGGTGAAGAACTGAAACAACAAATTTACGAATTATTACTGGAAATATGGAAAAAAAGGAATGATGCCCAAAAATTGGAACCATTCTCTGATAATACCTATTCTAAAAAAAGGAGATGCAACTGATTGTAATAATTATAGGGGGATATCCTTATTAGATGTCGTATATAAGGTCCTAGCTATTATGATTGAGAAAAGATTAGAACCGATCTCAGAAAAAGTAATAGGAGAATACCAAGCTGGCTTCAGAAAAGGGAGAGGAACGACAGATCAGATTTTATCTCCAGAAGTAACCTGTTAAAGGCTTTGAATGAGTTCGAGATCCCAAGAAAATTGGTGAATCTTGTGAAGATGACTCTCATCAAAATCACTAGTAGTAAACAGATCATTTAAGAAAATTAAGAGTGCATACTATGAGCTTATTTTTTAACGACCTTTCGCTATTTGGCTCACGTTTGACAGTTTTGTACAAGAGTCCCTATGTCGCATCTTATACATAACACAGTGTATATACGAATGACCCTATAAGTGATCTGTGCATCGAAGATGAGGAAACATCCTCACACATTATCTGTCTCAGCACTCATTGGAGATATAGACTTCCGTGACTAGAGCGCCCAAGAGAAGTTTTCTTCAAGAATGACCCAATGAAAATAACCTAATGAGGACTACTGGTCTCTTCATATAGGAACATAATAACCCAGAGCACATAAAGCCTAAAGGCTAAGGTGCCGAGGAATCGAAGCCTCTGACTAGTAGTTCCGAACTAATCAATCAATTAACAGGTATAGTATTCAATAGCTTCCACTGCAGTCGAGTCCAGCACTTGCAGTCCACTTACTACCAATCTCCACTAAGTGGTCTTATGAATAATTGTGGTTCTCGCAACTGCTTTTTGAGGAAACAATTTCTTATTTGAAGTAGTTGTAACGAATCACAATTTTTGTAACTTTAACGCACAATATCTCAGTTAATCCACAAACAAAATGATATTTTCCTGCAATCACATTAAAATTAGGCTTTTTCGCTTGCCATTGACAACGAAAAATTGACGTTTCTTAAGGGGAGTTACTTTACGCTCGCCGAGCGTAAAAAATTGCAAAAAGCTCGTTGCCTATAACAACCGATACTACAAACACAATTGTATTGACAGTGACAGCGGGGATCATAGAGCAACCAGTAAGTATAAAGTATTTGACAGTTACTTGAAATAGGAGGTATAAATTCATCAATAATTATTTATAATATATATTCATGTGATTGTAGAAAAAATGTTATATGTATTACGAGCTAAAAGTGAAATTATTGTTCTCAAGCAATTAACGCGCTCCTCACTTCTAGGTGTTAATACATAAATAACTATTCTCTTCTACTGTGCGTAAAGTACGTCATTCACGCACGCTACGAAGTATGTAAAGTTTTACTTTTTTGCACTAGTGCGTAAAGTAGATTTGTTGAGTTTTTTGGGAATAAACTGACATTTGAATGTTTAAAATATATATTTGTGAGGTTGTAAATTACCAAATGACTGAAAAATTTATTCATTAAAGTTTTGCTATAATTTTCAATAAAAATAAACGCATAATATTAATCATTTTTCAATGGCCCTGCTATAAGCCTCATCAAATAAATGTCAAATAGTAATAATTAATGTGTTGATATGTATTTAATAATAGTTGTTTCTTTATGTTAACTTTTGGGCTTTTTCCCGCATGCTAGTAGAAAAAACAGTGTACCTAACACGTGCGTGAAGTAACTTTCTGCATGCAATTTATTGTTAAAACTCAATTAAAAATTCACATTTATGGTAAAGTATTTTGCTCCAACACCATTCCATCGTTATGTTATAATGAAATTGCATATTTGGCATCAAAACAAATAGCTGCATATAAAGATAAGATCTGAACGTCCGATTTAAAATAAATCAAGAAATAATTTACCAGTTGAGGCCACGCAAAACGTAAAGAAAGTGGAAATTAATTAAAATTGATGCACTCTCTTTTATTAAGATGGACAGTTGGAATTTTCGTAGTGAAAAAATTATACATAATAAGTCGTTTGTAAGTGGTTAAAACTTCAACAGATGTATCCAAAGGAAACTGGTTGTTGGCTGAATACAAATACATCATACTTAATCATTGGTGATTTTTATTTGATTTTTTTCGAAAGAGTACAGTACAGCGGCGTACTCGTCAGGCTGTGTTCTACGAAAGTGTTGAAAAGTGGTATAAAAATGGATTTCTACTTTTTTAAACATAACCATCCATTTTTTCATTGAACCAGAGCAAATTTGTGAAAATTGAAAGTGCATTTGAACTTATTTTTCAACGACCTTTCCAAATCTGTTATTATTTTTCAAGAACGCTATTTGGTGAAGAAGTTACCTTGCGTTTGACACTTTTGTACAGGAATCCCTATGTACCATCTTATAGATTACTAAATAACACAGTGTATATTAAATCGGAGGTATAGAGCTATAGAGACCATTACACTTTGGAGTATTACAGAAAAAATATTATGGGCCCGTTCAAGTGTTACGTAGGCAGATTTACTATTTACCCCCCTTGCCTCTTGTCAAAAAAAGTAGTGAAAGCTCCTACCGCCCCTCACACACCCCTAAACTAATCTAACCTAGGTACAAATATCACAACTTTAAGTAATATTACGAAGAGAACATTTATTTTTAGTAAACAAGCTTTCCTTACAACACGTTAAATCTTCAATCAAACCGCAAAGAAGGAGGTTCATTATTTGTGGAAATCTCCTAAAATGCATTTTGTTTTTTAAGCATAGACAATGTGTGGGTTGCCATAGGTGTATATGTGTAAAAGAGTAAGTAGCTACTGCATACGTAATCCCCATCACAAATACCTCCCGCCCTCCCGAAGTGCTTACGTTATTCGTGAACGACCCTTTTTAGGAAAATAGACAAAGCAATAGTAGATACATATTGAGAAAAAATAAAGTATACCAGTCAAAATATACACACTTGCTAGCACACTCTGAGAAATTAATTGAAATAAAAAGTGATGGAGAAAAAAATTTTCTATGTACAATATAATGTTACCGAAGGAACTTCATCAACTGGATATATTCAATTGGTTTCAAGTTCAAAATATTCCGAAGAGAAATGTACCAACTTATATAAACTGAAGGTTTTGGGAGATATTTGTTGATTTTCGATGGCAACTTAGTCAATGTGACGTGTGAGCTAGGCGATCTCCACACATTTTTTCCAAGCGAGAGATAAGGCTTGTCACCGCTATTCTCATTTCTTGCTCCACATTGATCTTTGAGCGATATTTGCTTTTCATTACAGTACAGCTGGATGTGATGCCTTTTGGTCAATATAATAAGTCAACAATAATATTTAAATAAAAGACATAAATTCCCTTAAAGCTAATTTCAATAAATCATAAGAACGTTGAAACGATACATAAGTAGAAGTAGGAAGGTCGCACGTACTAAGTCAAGTTCAGAGCGTGAAATAAACATAAATAGTATTATTTGTATTTACTTATGACGAACTTGACTTGTCGTATAAATATGCAAACGATAGTGTTTTGAGAACTATTAATATTAGTGTTAATGTTAATGTAAATGTTAGAATATGAATATCACAATTCATAAGTAATAAGTAGTATAATGTATAATAGTAAGTTTAAGGAATAAATCGAACGTATCCCAGTGCTACAGGTAGTTGTTTTATTCCTGTAAGATGACCCTCCGAGTGACCAGCAGCACCATCAGTTGAGAAGTCGATCCACGTCGAATACCACCCCGTAACAACCACATTACATGGAAATCTGGCTTAGCATAAATAAGATGTTGCAAAGGGAATAACAATTTTCGAAGCTTTTGAACTTAAACTGAATATTCATTTTGTACCGATGTCCAAAACTCCTCCAATCAATACAAAACAGTCGGCTTCCTCTCGTCCCGCTTTTAAATGAGATCGTCGAGTTTTTGTTTTTGTCACTGTTAAAAATTGACGTAATTGGGGATTTCTTTCTAATTTGTCGCATTTCTGAAATATTGAGGATGGGTCCTTTTCAAATGAACACACTGTATATAATGAATATCCACTCCCATGCTCAACGTTTTCACTGTTGCAGCTGCTGTAGTGTAAACCCCCTGTTCACACTTCTACTTTATAAGGAAAAACAATAATTAGTGGAACCATAAACTACATGATATACAGTTGGTTCGGTGAATCTTTTCCCATGCGTCATCATTCATATACAAACGCAATACATCAATACATTAAATTACACGTAGGTCGTAGATTGATGTTTTGATTAGGATGCGGCTAAAATGACGGTGTGCGTTATTTATTATTGAAGCTAGATATTTGTAAATATTTCACAGCCATTTAGCGATATGCTACCTAAACCTTTAGTTTGAAAAAATTCTATCCATAACCATGATGAAATGTCAATTTAAGGTTAGTTTTCGTTGCGAAGTAAATAAATAATAAGTAGATAAATGATCTTTACTTACCACAATAATTCAAACACTCGGAAGTAAGTAAGTCGTTATAACAACTGTTTTCACAATTAAATTTATATGCAAGGGGCTAAAAAGTGAGTAAAAATGTGAAATAAAAATGTAAACAAAGTCTTTGGTCTGTCAACGTACAAATTCGCGTTAAACATATCGCCGACATTCATCATATGGCTATCTCTGTTTGTTATATTATGTTGTAATGGAACAAATGGTTTCATTTCGGGGGTTTAGATTCTGTGAGTAGGAAAGAGACGTACTACAAAAAGTAGTATGTGAATAATTTCATACATGGGAAAAGATTCACCGAACGAACTGTACTCCCGACCAAGCTGAGTGAATTACAGCTGTAAAATAAAATAGCAAAAGTGGGCTGGAAAATTTTTGTCTCCAGTATTTTGTGATGCGCGCGGTATAATATTCTTCGAATATCAAGGGAAAAGGGACAAGCTCAGGTGAATAGAAAAAATATATATTTTCATCCATTGGCATAGGGAGTTACCCTCGTAAGTACAGCTATTAATACACTTCTTGTTGACTAGGTCATGAGATATGTATCTCATACCATACATCTGTAAAGTGAAATTTGCACAAGGATTTTATTAAAATTTCTAGGTCAAAACAGTGACATAAAAAATTAAGGTGCGCTTTACATTTAGCTTAAACTGCTTCGCGCACACTATTTCGTGTCTTCAATTACATTTTAAATTTTTTTTTATTAGTACATTAGTGTAATAGTTTTAACACTTATGGCTGTTTTACCATAATAAGATAATAAAAAAGTTTATTACATCATTACAGTCTATTTGAAAATAATAGAGAGCCTAAAAAGGTTTTTTTACGAGCGTACAGCAAAGTATATAATTTTTCACTATCGCATTTTATATTGTTTTAATGAATTTTTGTTGAATACCTACTGCGTAAATAAGAAATACGTATCAATAACCAGAAGATAACTAATTAACTTGTAAGTTTGTACCTAGTTATTATATGTTTAATTAAATGATATTTTTCACATTTTCCGCCTGCTCGTAGAAGAGAATGTTGCATATAACACAAGCGTAAAGCGTCTTTTTTGCACTTAACGCATCGTTCGGACAACTATGGTACTTAACTAACTATTTTCTACAGGCCAGTTCAAAGTATAGAATGAGGGCCGACGATCCAGCACTGTAGTGGAGCGCGTTTAATGCGATAATTACAGTCGAGCAAGGTCAGACATGGTTAGTACTTGGATGGGTGACCATGCCAGGGAAAACCATCGTATAGGGCCCGTACAGCGTGCAGCGGACTAGCATATCACAGCTCGCAGGCATCATACCACTGAGCACGAGGTATAAAGTAGATATGCCGTCTTTCGGAGGAGACGTAAAACCGAGGTACCGAGTCCATGGATGTTGGTCTCTTTGAAGAACGCTACCACTGGTTGGAACACTAGGGGATTCGCCAAAATTTCCGGTTAGGAGTAGAGTGCTCCCGGCGTCGGTGATTAGCCTCAGTCGCAGAAATAGACCGACGTTAAATAACAGAATAAAAAAAAAGCAGAAGGGTATATTTATTTAAAATGTTTCCTGAAATGTGAATTAGGTTGAATTAACTACAACTAATAACAGGATGTTATTAATGGTGAGAATATTATAACGAATATTTAAATTTCAAAATATTGATTGATATTTCCACCCCGCCACAAATTTATGAATTTAACTAGCGATTTTTGGGAGCAATATGAAATTTGTTAAATCAATGATTTTTTAATACCTTGTAGAAAAGGATTACTCTTGAAATTTCAGGAATGGTTTCTCAAGAGATTTTCCAGGTTGAGACAATGATATTTTTATTCTAGTTGAAACCACTGCTTTTTAATACCAGGAAAGCCACAAAATTACTTACTAATATTAAAACTAGATACTGTGAAAAATAAGGGCTTCCATTTGAATGTTTGTTGATGGAGAAGGTGGGACATGGAATAGGTAGTGATGGGCAAAATCAGTCTTTGTCTTGATCTTGTCGAAAGACCAAGATCATTAAACTAGCAAAACTTTGCTCATCACTAGACATGGGTAATAAAATTGACACACTGTATATTAGAAAAGGTATCTTGAAAATAATCTATAGAAGGTTCAAACGGGGTTTCGGGTCATACTGGGGTAGAAGAAAATGGAGTAGCAGATGAACTAGTAAAGATAGAGACTTAAACAATCTTTTGGGGAGCGGGACAGTTTTGCATCACTGGTTAAGATACTTTTGGGCGTTCACACCCAACCTACATCTAAAGAATTCATAAGCCAAGTAAAAACCGTACCAATAGTATTGACAGGTGTCCCAAGCCGCCTTTTTTTGTTTTGGAAGCCGTTCTAATGCCGGGAGCACTGTTGCCTATTGGCTTATTGTACTCTACTCCCACATTCAGTCCACCCATCCAGTTATCCCCGTACCTTCGAGTAGACGATATAGGTCCATTGTGTGCCATATACTTTAGGTGGCACATTGGCTTCGCCGAAGATTGTTTGTCTCCTCGACTCCAATGCCTCGCAGTCAGATAAGATATGGGTTACGGTCTAGGTCTCCATGCCACAGATTCTGCAGCTGAGGTCGTCGTTATATAACCCTATTTTAGCAGGTGATCTTTTACCGGGGCTGACCCGTTAGATAACCTGTAATAATTCTTAGCTTATTCCTACTGATATTCAGTAGTTCTTCGGCCCGTTTTACACATATGTCACCTATGAAGGTGTACCTGCTTTGGAGTATTCCTCCACTGAAGTCTATTTTGCATTTGTATCCATTTTTGTTTTTGCCCTTGGAATACCTTCTTTGTGGTCCCAAGAACTGGTTCTGATTCTCGCGAGTTCATCAGCTTGTTCATTTCTTTTCTGTCCCGTCACCCACACTAATCTTACTTTAATGTGGTCTGCTAGTTCATTTAGTTCTTTCTGGCATTCTTCCACAAGTCTGGATGTTACCTTGCGGCTATTTAAGGCTGCAAGGGCTGCCTGGCTGTCAGTTAGTATGTTTATCATCAATCTTCGCCTGAAATACAGAGGTATGTTCTTCTAGTGAGAAGGAACATCTTGTGTTCCTCATTTCCCAAGCCGCCTGAATGAACACCCAAAAAGACTCTAGCTAGTGGAGCAAATAGAATATAGATTTCGTTGAATCTAAGGAGTGTAAGGTAGTGCAGATTTCCAGAGGATAGCACCTGCGATTCTACTGGATAGAAGAAGATTTGTCTAAGCTGTCTAAAATTCTTGCAAGGAATACCTAGGCCTGAAGAAACTACTATCCCCGGAAAGTGAGTTGAAGAAATCGTCACATACACACAAACACCTGTCAACTTTTACTTACAAGACTTAATCAGTTAATCAGCGAAAAAAATTTCTATAAGCGAACTACTCTTATCACTGTACTGTATATTATAAAATAATACATAATATTTTAGAATAGTATCTACATACTCTGAAAGCTTTCTCTGGTTTCATAATAACAACGTCGTAAATCATTGTCAGACGTCCATCTACTCCTCTCAACAATAATAAACCAAGTGGAAAGTTTCAATTTTACTACAATTAATGCATAAAAAACAAATTAATCTTTTTTTGAGTGAAAACGCGTTTCTCAACTCTTGTGTTAATTCAATACGATCGCTGCTATCCATACAGTAATTTGAGTATTAATATTGTGAGGTTATGTCAAGTGCACTGGGTAATAGCTATATGTATTAGTAGGGAGGAAAGTGCTACTGTTCCTTTTGCAGAATGTAGTGTACAGGGTATTGTAAACAACGAATTTTGACAAAGTTTTGGAATGCGTAAGTAACAACCAAAAAGGTTTCGATTGTCCTTGACGACGGATTGTAAGTCATCTTACCAACCTAGTTTTCCGTCTTACTCTGTAAGTAGGTTCTGCAGGAGACTTATGGCTTCCTTATATCGTAAAAATGATATTTGGAGCTTCATTTTTATTGTTGACGCTCTACGCTACATAACTTTCCGTGATAGTTGGAGATTTCCATTCGCCATGTCGCCTGACAGTTAAGATAATAGTTGCTTCTTTCTACCACCAATCTAAGCTAACCTAAGTTAAACTTGGCTAAGCTAGCGTTAGTTTTGCCAATGAAGTTAGATTTACTAAGATCAAGTGACCTCCCCCCTTGCCTCCGCCAAGTATGCCGGATTTTTAACTTTGCAAAATTTCTTAGCTGAGTTTAATGGCGAATGCAAGAAAAGTCAATCATTTTTGACATCTGATAAAGATTACAACCTTAAAAAACATATTTGGAGCTCTTTCAATGGAATCCGTTTTAAATCTTCATTTTATTTCATAAAGGTTTACAATTATATTTCTCTATGGGTTTACCTTCTTCGAGACCTGTTGTGTTGTTCCAAATGTGGATCCAGTAAATCCATTTTCTGAGCTACTAGTCTCCTGATTTTACTGATAACTTTCATTTTAATTAGCCTTAGAAGTTGAAAGTTTTGATTCAATAAATGGTTGATTTATTTGTTGCTTTCGTTTATTTGGGCTTCAAGCACTTGTGCGTGACGCCTCAGTCGTCACGACTTTTGAGCAAAACGAACACGCGCATGCCTTTGACGGTTTCTGATAGTTTCTGACTGTTCTACTAACAAACCTAATGTAATTTCGAGCTATTTTGAAATAACAAACCTTCTCATCGTATCATTTAGTCACTGTAAATTCACGTGTCATTCCATTTTTGGAATCAGAAAACGTAAACAATGATGACTTCGTGCCTTAATTCAACATTTGTCCATTTCCATTGTACAGAGTAACAGTATTATGGTGGTCCCCATACGTTATTAAATTCAATGCAAAGATCTTTCTCAACCCACGTATTACTGAAAATTGATATTTCTATTCATCAAAATTACAGTAGCGTTCAATTTTGTTCATACAATTATTTATAAACTTTATTCTGTTCAACCGAAAGTCTAAACATCAGAAATATGCTTTTGACATTTAACTTCGCAATACATCAACACTTTATCAGTGTAAAACATCAAAGAACATAAACTTGAGAGAGGAAAAAAACAATTTGTGGAATCGAAGATGAAGTTTATTTCAAACACTATTAATTAGGATTACTTCTCGTTACATACACGTATTTTCCATCCGTGTAGCCTGTCAGTTGTTATTCTGTCATCATTTCAAGACACTCCCAGATGTGAAGCGTTTAGACCAGTTACTGAAACTAAACTACTGATAATATTTTATACAATACAAGCAAATATTTTGTTCAGGTGCTCCTTTGTGAGAAAGGGTCCGGTAAGAAGCCCCGTTATGGTGCGTAGTTTGCTCCTGCTCATTGAGAGCAGTTCTTCTGCTACTTTTTCTCATGGTTCTTTCATAAATTTCTTCCCATGTGTTTGCCTGGGCGTATTCTTCCAGAGTTTTATGGATTGTTCTTTTACCCACCTAGCTCAGCTTCCATTAAAAATAAGAGCTGTTTGGTTTTTATATATCAGATAAATGGTCATGAAAAATAATGTTGTCAATTTTTTATTTAAGGTAATATTAGGTATATAGTATATACTATATGAATTTTCATTTAAACTGTGGCCAGGCGATTACGATTGCCAAGAGCTGCATCAATGCTTTAAAAAAACGCAGATCTGTCGATTGTGGATTAAAGGATGACACTTTTTTCAGGTATTTTTGACTACGCGACTTTCGCCCCCAGCGGGGGTAAGCATCACTTCAAAATATTTAAATGGCATTATATTAGGGGTCGAGTAAAATATAATTTCAAAATCCTCTCAATTCCCTTCACAACAGTCCTTAAATTTTAAAATTCGACCTAATACTCTCAAAGAAATTATAGTTCAAAGTTTAAATTAAATTATGTGTAGCTGCAAATCTTCTAAAGATACAATTAAATTTCATTTTCAAATTCCAATCTACCTGTATGATCTCAAAAACCACCTCCATAGCATACAACATACGGTCGATAAAAACCATTTTTTATTGCTCATTAAAAAGGAATCAATGCATATGCAAAACGGCTATTAAATCCTGGCCTATATATTTTCTTTACGCCTTCCTTGTAGTTGCACACCTGCTACGTTAAGATCACATTCATAGGTATTGTAAGCAAATTTCCATTGTATGAAGTATGGCAGTTGTTCGATATGTACTGTTTCGTATAATCTCGTACGAGAGATTGAGGTTATTTTTATAATCCGTTATTTTGGAGCGTATTAGAATCAATTAAATTGTTTGCCAAATAACATCTTCCATATTATTTTGATTGCTGAACCCGGGAGTCAAGTGTTATTAGGAAGATTACAATACGTAATATTTTTTCAACTACTACTTATTATGAAATTTGAATTTTAAAAACTTGAGAGGTGTCAAGGGACACCCGGATGGAACGAAGTTCCTTTCGATTAATTAGTGAAGGAATTGTACATATACATACACACACCGAAACATTTATATATATACATATACATATGTACTCTGTCTGTCTATTCTTTCATACACGTCATAGATGCGCGGGACTTTGTAAACACAACAACAGAGTGTATATATACAGATCACGTAATTTCTTATGGAACCTTCCTGGATTACACAAGTACGATAAGGAAAATATGAGAAAAACAGCTTGAAAGGGAGAGAAAGTATAACTGTACGCGCGTATCGAAGGCGTGTACCCAGGTCTAGGAGATGGCCGAATGTTGATTGTCATTTACAGAGAGAAAGAGAATTCACTAGTAGGTGGTATTCAGAACGGACAATAAACATTCGGCCATCCCCTAGACCTGGGTACACGCCTCCGATGCGCGCGCACAGTTACACTTTATCTCTCATTCAAGTTCTGAATACCACCTACTAGTGAATTCTCTTTCTCTCTTAAAGGACAATCAACATTCGGCCATCCCCTAGACCTGAGTGCACGCCTCCGATGCGCGCAAACAGTTATACTTTCTCTCTCTTTCAAGCTGTTTTTCTCATATTTTCCTTGTCGTACTTGTGTAATCCAGGAAGGTTCCATAAGAAATTACGTGATCTGTATATACTCTCTCGACTTCGTAAACACAACAGCGTATAGGTTAGAACACGCACGGCTTGCTAAATACATACGTTCTGAAATTGTAATATTAAAATATGATTTGTTTTTGAATTTATTAAAATTATGACGCGTACACTTGCTAAACACACAAAATGTGAAGATTATAATGCGTATGACTTGGTTAGCACAATAATAAAGAGAGGTTATAGTGCGTACTTGCTAAAAATACAAAAGCATTTATTATTATTATCTGTATATAATCGCACATTGCAGCATGTACCTTTCTTCGCATCTAATACCTACATATGAGAGCTCATGGCAGCATGTGTTGAATGCCATGATATAGACGCGTAGGTTGATGGTTCGCGCCCTGACTATGGTGAAAATGTTTTCAATTTATTTGCTTTCTATAAGAGAGAAAGATACAGACAGAGAAACATGCGATGCGCACAGCTTACAATAGCTTCCTATATTAAAAAGTGTCGTGACAAAACTTTTCGTAAGAATTTTATCCGTCTAGCCTCCTTTCACAACGCGCGATAAGGAACTTCGTTCCAATAACATCTATTATAGTACTTTGAAAATATGAAATGTTCTGTTCTAATTAACCAAAAATATTAAATATTTATCGTCTAATATTTGGATCACAAAACTTTAGTTTATTATTCTCTCACAAGGTTTTTATGTAAATTCGAAAATTAAACTTTTGGATGATTTGAATGGTTCACCTCTCATGCTGAGACGTACATAAACAAACCTTTGACAGTTCTTTAAATTGGAATGGCCTTTTTGTATCTGGCTATTAGCTCAGATAACATATAATCAGAAAGTGGCTAACTTCATCTTTAGGTTTGTAACGTATCTGTAGTGAAAGTTGCAAACATTTAGAAATTCTTAATTACCAGTTTTATTTCTGGATTATTCGATTAAAAAAACGTTTAATTTAACTTTTGCAAAAAAGTACTCATATATTTTAATAATATGCGAAAAACCGATATCGGTTTAACACTTCATTGACATATCGATTTTGAGATAATTCAGAACCATAAACATCCTGGAACACTTCCTTATAAAGTCGCTGTTATCATTAAGAGCACCAGCACTCCCAACGCTATTGTTTCCTGACATTTGTATACATTTATATACAGCGTGTGGGTATGTTCGAATGTATGCTTACTTACTAAAGAATGCTCGATTTGCATGATTATATTTTAAAAGATACATAGAGACATAATATATGTCATTTCAGTCTAAATAAAAAAAAAAATAAGCTCAATGTCTATTTAAAATTAACAAAAATTGGTAGACTTCTTTATAATCTACATAGATGGATAAGGATTTTAGAAGAGAATAATAATAATTGAAGATCTCTCAAGAAAGATAGGTATCACTCACATTATTTTCGACCAATACCTAAATATGATTATAATTTATCGGTTTTACGGAAAATCGATTGAAAATACGCTTTTATCAACTGGAAATAAGGGGGAAGAGGAAGGGGATGAGGTCAAAAAAGAGGTGCAGAGATATAAATGGGGAGTGATAGATAAAATAAGAAAAAGCAGAGGCAGATTTATAGTGGAAGAGAAAGGAAAAGACTCTAGAGGCGAGCATGAGGTGAGATAGATAGATAATGGGAAGGGACAGAAAGTGAGTCAAAAGGGATGGGAAGGGTGAAAAATAGAGTGGAAGAAGAAGATAGAAAGGGCAAGATAGATAAAATAGAGAGAAAGTAAGTCAGAGAGGTGGTGGATAAGACAACATTGAAAGTGAGGGAGAGAAAAAAAGATTAGACTAGAGTAGGTACAGATAGATAGAAGAGAATAAAATAATATGGGGATGGAGAGGAAATCAGTCACAGAAAGGGAAAGGGGGAAAGTTGAGGAGAAACATAGTGGGAAAGTTCGAGATCGGGTAGATATTGAAAGAAAAGAGAGGAAGGAGTGCGTGAAGGATAGTTACAAGGTACTATATAAGATATAAAGTTAAAAAGAGGAAGATAGAGATGGGGGAGAGGAATGGAGAGACAGTGACGCTATGAGGAGTGAAAAGGAAGACAACGAGAGAAAGAAATTAAAATAAAAGAAGAGAGATGGAAAAAAATTTAGAAAAATGGAATACTAACGAAATGCTCAAGACAAAGAGCATGAAATGACAAGAGTAAAATACTACAATTGAAAAAGAAATAGCGGAATAACATTAAAAGCTCAAATAAACGCATTCTGCAAATAGAAAAAAAGGGTTGTTAATGCAAATGCTTTGTAGTAAATTCAGTGTATGAAATTATGAACAGAGTAGCTTTCATTCTTTCTACACAAGTTTGTGAGATATGATAGTTGGGCCGAGAATAGTGATAGTCTTACATACCACTATAATTATACAATATACAATTACGTTTTTCTCATTTTCATGACAACGCAATTCAACCATTTTACATTATTAGTTCTCATTTCCATTTATTGTTGTTGTAGTAGTAATAGATACCAGTATTTATAATTTCAAAGTGCACCAATAAAAAAAAGCGTAAAGTATTCGTGGATAACTGGTTTCTAAAACACTTGCTCTATTTCGCGCGTGTTTTAAAGACCTTAATATCCACTTATAATTTAATATACTATTTTTTCATAGAAGGTTCAATGCCAAGCAAAGGAAAAGTCACTGAAGATGCTATGCCGCCCAGCAAAATCATGAACCTATCAAACATTCGGGATAGCACCAATCATTGAATTCACTCTTCCCGTTCTTGTGAAAGCACATGTAAACATTCACCCTTCCCTTTCCTCTAAAATATCCAATACTTTGTAACACGCATATGTAACCTCAGAAGGGGAAGGGTGAATCCAATGGTCATTCCTATTATATAATATTATCACTTTTAAGGGGTTTAATGCCATATGCGCCTCCTTAATAGTACTTAGGATACTACAAAGTAGTGGTTAAGATCGATAAAAAAAATTGGAACTATATTAACGTGGATCCGTGATTCGACAAATTCACCGAAAAAAATTGTTACGCAGTATTACCGATCGCAACCGGAATTCTATTATTTGTTTTTTTAAATAACGTCTAATAAATTTTCGGAGTAAGTCATCATTACCATAATAAATTACACGGTATACCTACTTTTGCATGAAGATTCCAGTACCTGTATAGATTTGTAACGAAATTAAAATAAATCATTTATTGGTTCCCAATTTAAATATGTCGTTGTATCTTTAAATATTCAAATATTTTATTATATTATTTATGAGCCGAATCGCCATATAATGTATCACAAATTCCAATGTAAATAAATCAGTAGCGTAACATATCAACAAAAAAAAGGAAGTGTTTATTAATATGAAAATTCAAATATTATGTAGGTTCATCTTTTCGACTCCATTTTACTTTTTTTTTGTATATCAGTAACGTGGGAATGGGTTGTATCAAGTTTAACAAGTTGTGAAAAAGCTTGGTACTTTGTGTCAAATTCTAAGATGCTACCGATTTTTTGACTACTATTTTACAAAAATATCATGCCAAAGGTAATAAGCATTGGAATCAAAAATATATACTTGCAGGTTGTAGTGAATTTAGAAAAGACAGCAATTCAGCAGAAGACACATACATAAAAGAGTGGCTCGGTATTTTGGGAAATAGGAAGTACATATTGACGAAATCCCCAGATCGTACACTGGCTGTACAAAAGTCTGATGAGGCAAATGGTCAACTATGTAGCCTTAGTCCGGTGTCCAAAACAGATTAAAGGGAAGCCGAACTAGAGCTATGAAAACTTGAGCGGCTGTGCCTGTGCATAACAGGTGCGATGGAAAGCAGCCCTACAACAACAGTGACAGCCATAGTCAATCTTCTCTATGTTGCTCTGAATGTTAAGGCAGAAGCAAGCATGGCTGCATCCAGGTTGGAATGCAATGATAATTATTACGAAGGAACCAACGCCATTCCAGAATAACAAAAGTCATCACAAATTCACATCTTGAAATGAGGAGACCCATCCAAACAATATACAGAACAGCTAAACTGGGATGGATTTGAGTCAGTAGACCGGAAAAAACTGGAGTCCACTGTTAGACCCAGGTGCACAGTTCACACAGCGTTGCATTTCGTATTACGGACGGAGATCTATTTTATCAACACGTTTTTGCGATTTTTGCATGCTGCATTTGCCCTATTTCTGATTATCTTGTATGATCTTCTGTTTGATCCTTGATTTGTATTTATCCAATTTAATATTGCAGTGTTTTTTTGTTATTTTTTATTTCTGTTGGTTATACCTTTCTTTTTTCTCCTTTCATTCACTTTTCTTTCCTATTATTTGCTGTGCAGCAATTCTCGATATATGATGTAATGAGTGTCTGATTTTCAATGTTTTCTGTAATTTTGTCTTTATAATGTTTCCCTATTTTTCCAGTTCTTGAGTTTTCTACGTTAAAAAAGCTTGGTGCATTATATTTTTTTGCTCTAGATAGTGATCCGTGTCTGCGTTTGGATCTCTGTACGTTCTTGTGTCTATTGATTTTTTGCAGATACCTCTCGTGGCCAATACATGGCCTATCTGGTTCTTAACTCATTTTCCTGGATGCCTCCAGGCTACTTTGTGTATTGTGAGGTTACGAACTCAGTTGATAGTATTGACAGGTTTATCAGTCCAGCTAACTGGCAGAATTTTAGACCGTTATCGTTAGTTTTGTCATGAATAGTTCCTTTACCTTCACATATTATTTCGCTCAAGTATATTTCTTTACCCAGGTTTGCCTTTCCGTCTCCTAATATTATGATTTCGTCTTTCTTTGGAATTTCTTCGCAAACTTTATTGAGCGTGTCATAGAATACGTCATTGGCAGTTGTGTTATTGTATAAATATTCACTATCCTTATAGTGTTCTCCCTCATTTTTAATCTTAGTGTTGCTATCCTTCCATTTTCTGGCTTGTCGATTATATGACCTCCTTTTAACATGAAATCCCACTCAGTTATGTCCTTGCTTATTCTCTTCACTGTAGAAAAATGAATATTCACTGATTTCTTGAACTGCTGTGATATCTATATTATACTTTATTTCCTATGCCAGGTTTTAATATGTTTTGTCTCGAAGTTGATTTGAAGTCGCTATGTTTATTTGCTTGTTTTTGTTTTCCTTATTTTTGTTTGCTAAATTTTTGTTTTCCTTTCCATTCCATGTACATGATTTTATTTTGAATTTTTTTATTCCTTTTTATCTGTTCCACTTTTCTGAAGATTTTTCTTGTTTAACAATCATCTTTTGTTTGCCCATCAGTATCAATACTTTCTGTTTCATTTTCAAATACCATATTAATGTTCGTTGCCTGCTCATATTCTTTTTTAGACGTTGCTATTATTATTTCTCAACTTTTTGATAACGGCGTTATGATTTTTTTTTTCATTTTCATGCTACTTTCACTCTTGGCCATTGACAATGATTTTGATTCCCTCTATGACTTTCTCCTTAATACGTTTTTGTTTTTCCCGTTCAGATTTTGTAAGGCCTTCCATTATATATATTTTTTCTTTCTTCACCTATTCCAGCTTATGCTTGTTCTTTAAAACGTCCAGCTTACTTTCCTCATCTGTAAGGGTAACCAAGCATGTTTTTTCTGCAAGCTTTCTTGCTACATTTACGTTGGTATGTATCATTTGTTCCAATTGATACACCATTATTAAGTTATTTTTCTTTTCCTTTATTTCCATTCATTCGTTCGTTTAAAACCGTTGTCTTCTTTAATTTGCTTATTTTCCTCTCTAATTACTTTGTTTTCTTGTTTCAAGCCAAAATTATCATAGTAGTAGATAATTTCGGCCTTAAAGTTTAGCCAAAAGTAGAGAGCCCAACGGAAGTGTTTTTATACGATGACAAGTATGTACAAGGAGCACTTCTTAACACAGTAATCAAACTATTTGAGCATTCACCAATCAATGCATCCAATATAATGTATTTGAAAAGATAACTAAAATCTTCACGTATCTGTATTTAAGTGAGTTTTTTCACGTCCTCTTTCTCATAATATGCTGTAAATTCGCTCCCCTTCCTTTTTTTTATGGCTATTTTTTGGAATTTCCATTCCAATTACATTGAAAGTCGTTATCACATCCGCGATCCAAGCTCACTACAACTGATCGAAGTGAAAGCCTGTCTTATATAAAGACGCTTTACATCTCTTCCCGTCAACAAATCACTTCTCTCGCTGATAAACTGTCAACAATATCCATCCATCTATCCGATTTCCGTAGGCAACAGAATTTTATAACAAATTTTCGTGTAAAATGTGATGTATCCATTTAGTTTCTTGCGTGAATATCTGATGAAAAAAACATTTAGCGTCTCTTGTCAGCTCAGGAACCATACAGGATGACAAATTAGTGACAATCTAAAATTTGGCATGGTGCTTCAAACATACTGAGGCGTTGTACCCGTCACTCCAACTATACCACTTAATTGGGATCTGAAAGATATATTATGCTCCATTTCTTCTCGTTCCTAAGGAGCTAATAGTAGTTGCTTCAGTACTATTTCCTGGAAAAAGTTCAGGATATCTGCAAGCCTCAGTTCAGGTAAATGTCCCTATCATTTTTCAAGGTATTGTGCCTAAGATTACATAGTGCTATGTATTCCGTGCAAGAGTGTGAATGGAGGTTTTTTCTTCCTTATCACAAGCTCTACATTCTTCTTGGTCCACTAGCTTAAGCCAATTGAGGTGCCGATGTAGGGGGCAGTTACCTGTTGAATACTTAGTGCAGTTTCACCACTGCTGGCTTAGATACTTTTTTCCTGGTTATAGTTTCCCAAGGATATTATCGATAGTTTCAGTCTTACTAGATGTCTCCAATAATTATATCTATTATTTTTTTCGGCCTTTTCTTTTTTTCCAATATTACTTGGGTGCTGGTTGCACAAAAGGGTAACGATCCTTTATAGGGTGTTTTTCACCCTGTATTTGCTATTGGCTGCTTGACTATCTAACATTATGATAATCTTTTTTCTTCTATATATTTTCTTAATAAGTGGCTGGTCATACTATTCCATACAATCGCTCCATGAACGATTATCCATACAAGGCATTTCAATAAAACTATCCACCCCACATGATCATGGAGAAAAATGAAAAAACACGTCAAAAATGACATAGAGGGGGGCGTTATAACTTCAACCCCCTTCCGCATGTGGTCACCTCACCCAATTTTTAAATGGAACTCCCTATACATTATTGCATTGTTGGATTCTTCTCTATGAGAGAATTATGTATCAATCAACTGGAAGTTACGGATAATCCTTTACTGCGGCATTAATTCTGTTTTTTTTTAATTTTGTTTTGTCGTCAATTTCCTTCTTCCCTATTACGGTTTTATTGATCTAAACATTCTTGTCGCCCTTCTTAATTTATTATTTATATATGCATCTATATTTCCGTCATCTGACCTTACCTGAGCTGTCACTGTTTTCCTCAATACATAAAAACCTTAGCGGAGAAAATGCCAAGCGAAAAATGTAATAGAGAAGGGAATTTACCACCAATGAATTATATAAATTTTTTCAGACGATCAGTTGTGCATGTCAAGTATTCAAGTCACTTATTTATTTGAAGAACTTCAAAAAGCGTTTCAGTTAAAATTATTTGCTTGGCATTTTCCACTGTGGGAACGAATCCAACGGAAATCACTGAGCAACCTCTTAATCATAATGATGATGGTGCTAATCATAATGATGATGGTGCGGAGTCCCCTTTTCTTATCAAGTCATCATAAAGTTTTATGCAAAAAATTATTAATCAAAATACAAAATCACTTTTTATTATATTCGTTAAAACTGGAATACTGGAGCCCTTGGCGATATTTGATATCAAACACCACCATTACACCAACACTAACACTATGCACTTTACTTGTGTACGGGGAGGAAATGAACTCCTAACATAATTAATAAAAACTTATTATTTTTTCTATATGTTAATAGGACGCCTATGATCGAGATTGAAATCATTAGTGCCCTACCTAAATTAAAAATAAAGCTTCGCCAAGTCGCACGCACGAAGTATGTGATTTTAATTTTAAAATATATCTGTAGGCCATAAAGTAATGAACAAAAATTAACATATCACATATAGGTATAAGAATTCTAATCGAGTTTCTTTTCTACGATGGAATTTAATGAAAATCAAATCAAAGTTCACACCTGCGAATTTTCAAAATGAAGAAATCACGAATTATATAACGAATCTTATTATAGATACATTTTTTACGATATAATCGTAGAATAGAATGTTGCGATTTGAGTTTTGACTGGATTTTTACTAGGTGGTGTTCTGAAAACTAACACTTAGCTGCAATCATACCACAACCAAGATTTTTTTCTTTATTATAACCTACTGCAAATGGTAGAAAATGGAGATACTTAGTGATGAGCTAAATATGTCTTGGTCTTTCAGTCTTGGAGCTGGTGTTGCGATTTTGCAGAACCAAGACCGAATGAACAAAACCAAGACCAAAATCAAGACCGGGAATGTAAGACCAAAGAGTAAGACCAAGCTAAAGATTGCAACTTTCCTTTAAATAGGATATATGTATAGGAAAATTTTTCTGAACTCCAATATAAGTTGTTGATTATTTCTATTTTTTACCTATTGAAAAACTGGAGAAGTATTTGAGCAAGACCGAGACCGTTACCAAAACTGTCTTGGTATCGCTCTTGGTTCTTGCTTTGCTCATCACTAAATATACTGCTCCTAAATATATGTTCGATAGCTCAATAGATTTGGAATTATGTATAGAAAAATGTTTTGAGAGCTTTCACCTGCATATAAAAGTTTTCAAAAGTTATAGATAAATAAAAATGAAAAATACCATCTTAAAAAATATTAATATAGATGAAATAAGAAAAAAGATTCGAGTGGAGAGAATTTGCAATGAATGGCGTTGCCGTGAATTGTGTGATATAATAAAAGAGAACAACATATTAATCCAGTATAGAAATATCTTCTAGCCTTACTTACCATATCAGGCGCGACTGAACTAATCGCAAGCTAAGATCTAAAAAAAGTAACGTTTTTTGCTTGAGAGACAAAAATTCCACGACGAGAGAGGGTACTTTCACGTCTCATCTCGGAGCTTTATTGGAGAAAAAATATTTCTCGCGTCTCGTCGAGAGAGGGCGAAACCAGACGATAGACGAGAATTTTTCAAATTAGGCGAAATGTTTCCATTCATTTTAATTGGAAACTAAAAAAATGTTTCTGGATAGTTGTTGAAATGGTTCGCTTTCTACATAGCTAACACGTCAAAAAGGTTTGAAAAAGTTTATTAGTAAACTGGTAAACCCAAACAACTAGGAAAACAAGAGAAAACAAATTAGAATAATAAAAAGTTTTGGTATAGTTTCAATAAATAATCCATTCGTTTTCAAATGTGATTCTTGTGATTATGACGTCCTGTTACAGATAAAGTTTTCTCTGGACCTGTTTACTGATCTTGATCCTGATCTAGATCCAGACTTAATTTTCTAAATTCATGTCATCTTCACATATTATTAAGTAGGTACCTATATTTCAGTTTATGGAAACCATATAAACTTTTTTTACCATAAATAGACGCCACTATCCCTTTATGTTATGAAGAGATATATAAAATGTTTAGAAACCATACACTCCAGGTGTAAATACATAATTTCTTACATTATACATATTATAGTAGATTTTATTTATAATACGGCAATTAATTCTCTAACATAAACAATTCATGGAACTTGGTAGCTTACTATAAATTTAACATACAAATGCAATTTAATTTATTAGAAATTGATCATTCCATCCATTTCCAGTTTTTGAGATATAAAACTGCTAATTGAATTCAGCTCAGTTGAAGGGAATTTAATTCAAAAATTATGAAAATTCTAAGATTAAAAGATAAATTGATTTTTTCGAATGAATATGATATAAATTTGAAGGTTAAGAGAAAAACCGGTAAATCTCCAGGAGTTTCGAGGTTTTTTCAGTTTGTATAATTAATAATTAACAAATTAGGATCATTTTTAGTTGGAAATACAAACTGAAGTAAGCCAGGTTGCACAATGAAAACATTATTATAACCAGGTTCACTTTCAAATTTTTTTGTCAGTGTTTAGAATAGAATAGAATAGAATAGAATAGAATAGAATAGAATAGAA
>CAJUYI010001570.1:0-20256 GCA_910591695.1 Galerucella pusilla
CGACTTATTTTTAACAATACAGTTGCTTTGCAAGCAGAAAAGACACTGTTAATACAATGTAAAGTTTTTTTTTTCTGTCGCGGTTCTCGGAGTCCTTCAAAGGACGAAGACGGCTGTGTTTGTGGTCATTGAATTTCAAAGTTAAAAACTTGTGCGAAATTGCAAAACTACACGCTTCAATTGTAACAATTACCAATGGATTGGATAAGAATTTAATGGTACAAGTCTACTCTCTATTATTCTTTATTTTTCAACTTTGCCAACTGCTACACGGTGGCTTCTGGTGTAGGTATTAGTGCGAAGAAAAGTTTACTACTATAATTATTTAATTGAACGTTATAACTTCCATTTATCCAGTTTTTTTAATGAACTTAAAAACTTTCTCCATTAAATCTGCATAAATATATTTAAATGATTCACTTAATCACAGTTTCCCGTAACAATTGTCATATTTAAGTGAAGCATGAAACCTAAACAGAATGGTTGGTTACATCGTAATGATCCCAACCCCGTTTAACTGAGAAGTGTAATTCAATGTATGTCCGGATATAGAGCCCGAGAAGTAGATGTTTCGTCTTAGTGAACGTTCTACTTTTGATAGCAAACTAATCATCCGAAGTTCGGACTAGAGGAGCAGCTCATCAACAGATCGCATGACTTGGAGAGGAAATAAAAACCAGTAAATCTTCTATCAGTTTGGGCAGCGTCAACCTTAAAAAACTCCGTCTCTCGGGTCCTCAATTCGGGCCAAACTGCACCACAACCCGGGTCTGTAGCAATAGTTTGGAATAATTTGCAGCTATAATCATTTCAAATAGAGGAAGAGGGAAAGGACATCTGAGTGTAACAGCTGGGGTAAAAGGCACTAGCCTACATAATGATTATTACCTTGGAGAATTATCCTGTCACCAGAATAGCCTAAAAAAGTTGCGGTCGCCAGAAGAATTTGATAATGTCCCATAATACGGGGTTGTAGTTCGCAGGCATCAAGCGGGTTGGTGGTCGTGGTATGCGTCACTTAAAGAATTTGGGCGAAATTTTATGAGGTATCTTGTGGATTCCCACTAATTTTGTGAAAATGGAACATACTATTTCTGAAAACATAGAACATGGACCATAAAACAGAAGGTTGGAGGATCTTGGAAATTCATCCTTTATGCTGGGGATGAAGGGAAAAACTTTAAAGGAGTAAGCAGGCATGGGGTTGAAATAATATTTCCGGTTGGTTGAGACTTCGGTGTATTACGCAGAATAATGAAGTAGAAGTAGAAGTAGAAGTAGAAGTAGGAGTAGAAATCACCCATTCTGCAACTTAATAAATCGGCAGCTGCATGCGTCTGCGCAGACAAGTCTCCTTCTTCTATAAAGTAGTCTCCCAGGTGAAGTACAGCGCATGTCAAAAGTATAATAGTATATTATGCAACGATCATGTAAAAACCATTACATGAGAGTTACATACACTATTTTTTCTATACAAAGAAATTTGAATTAAAAAAATATAAAAGAAATGTACTAGCCGGGACTCGAGCCCGGCATGTACAGATCGAAAACAACCTTTCGCCTTTCCTCACTGTGCTACGGGACCTTATTGTTGAATTAATAGCATAAAGCGTATATACGTATGTTACTGTTAGTAAAAATTAGTAATAAATTGTAAACAAAAATTAATAAGTTTAAATATGTATTTATCTTGGTCATTAAGTATTTTTGGTTTGGTGCTTGACATTTCTTTTAAAAACTTACGCAAAAGATTTAAACTGTCATAAAACACACGAATCTCTTAGAAACTGTCCAACATTCTACAGAAAATATTGGGTCTGCCTACTTGGGTATTTGAAAATACAGATTTCTATTGGGGGTCTATTCACTAACAGTGAGAGCTCCTACGAGAGTACACACTTATAAAGTACGCATGCGGGCTATATCATAATTTGCAATTTCGAGAGAGCTCGCATGCGCACTTTATTAAGTGTGTACCTACTCTCGTAGGAGCTCTCACTGTTAGTGAATAAACCCCCTGGTCACTTTTCCAGTTTTATAATGAAAACCAGTGTTATAATGAGTATCATTATAAAACTGAAAATTGGCAATAGGAGTAGAAAGATATGCTTTTCCAAACTATTATACTGTTTGGTTTCTGGCAGGTATACTCCTGTTCCAGTCCCTACTATTGTTCTGGAACCGTTATGCAGAGTGTACCAAATATTGTTGCTTTTCCTGAATAATGATTTAAAAACGCAGCAATAGTCAAGGTCAATAGACCTAACAATCACAATTATAAAAAATATGAGGCTAGTAACGATAAATATATTATGTATATTTAAATTGCAAATTACTAATTTAGAAAAATATTAATAACGCAATTGAATTATACAGTGTGGAATAAAATTCTTTATGTCATTATTTTAGAAAATTATAGAAAATGCCGAGACACGTCAACTTTTGAATTGAGTTGTGCGTTATGTAAACATAAATGTAAATGTACAGGGTGATTCACCCAAGTATGCCATAGTCGGTGTTGGTTTTTTTAATGAAACACCCTGTATATTTGCATATTTTTGAAATCCTCTTAATGAACCGATTCCAACAAACTAAATAATGTATGGTCAACTATGAATTATACATTTTCATTCGGTAAGCTAGGATCTATTGCGTTGGGATATAAGTTTGCCAACGCAGAAATAACTTCATTTCTAAGCATATTTAAATATTTTTCAACTGTCAACTTCCCATCTATAAATATAGGACCAATAATATGGTCGCCTATGATACAGGCCCAAACATTCACCTTTTGAGGGTACCGAGTATGTGTCTCACGCATCCAATTAGGATTCTCTGCTGACCAATATCTACAGTTCTGTCGGTTTACCTCTCCATTCAATGTGAATGTTGATTCGTCAGAAAAAAGAATGGTACCAAGAGCTATCTCATCTCTGTTCAGCTTATTCATCAATCGTTTGCAGAAATCCATTCTACGATCTGGATCGTCTTCTGTTAACTCCTGCACAAAAGTTAATTTGTAGGAATTAAGTTTTTCTTTATGGAGACATCTTAGAACAGTTGTATGACTAACATTATTTTCACGGGCAATTTGACGTGTACTTGAAGTTGGATTCTCTTGGACACTTAAAAAAATATCCACTTTCATATCATCTTCAACGAAGTGTGGTTTTCTTTTCAATGGTTTGACATGTCCAAGTTCTCTGAATTGTGCATGAATTTTAGACACAGTACTTTGTGAAATATTAGGCAATTCGGGATACCTGTGATTAAATAAGTTTGCCACTTCAACTTGACTTCTGCAGTTATCCCCGTACCCGATCATCATTAAAATCTCAATTCGGTGAGTCTCAGTTAAATATGTCATTGTTATGTCGACAAGGAAAGAGTGTGACAAAGATTTTACTTTTTCAGTAACAACTGTCAACACATCAACAACTGACAGAATAGAAAACAATACACATTATTTACCGATTTTGTCTAATTATTGGCGTTTTTAGGCAATTTTTAGGTATTTATGATAAACTTCATGGGCGTAGCAGGTTTTGTTTAATATACAAATACGTCTAATAATTAGTTAGTTTAGATTTTTGATAAATCTATATTTAGCTAATTTAAAAAAGTACCAATATTTTTTCAAGTGTAATAAATTATTAATTTTAAAATTTTACCCTGTATAATTCATAATTGACCATACATTATTTAGTTTGTTGGAATCGGTTTATTAAGAGGATTTCAAAAATATGCAAATATACAGGGTGTTTTATTAAAAAAAAACAACACCGACTATGGCATACTTGCGTGAATCATCCTGTACATTTAAATTTATGTTTACATATCGCACAACTTATTTCAAAAGTTGACGTGTCTCGGCATTTTTTATATTTTTCTAAAATAATGACATAAAGAATTTTATTCCATAAGTGGTTTCCACACTGTATATTAATTTACAAGTGAAGAAAATAACAAATGAATACACAGTAGAATATCAACTGCACAAACATGAATCACAAAATATTTTCACGCAACATGATAGTCTTCAGAAAACAAATTAACATTGGTTTCAATTTAATTAGAAAATAAATAATTTTGCAATTCCATTTTAAATTGTTGTGATATTTTACATAATCCAGCAAGTTATTATAATCAATAAAACCATTAAACGGTTAATATTTAATATTAAAAGCCTTCCTTTGATTTTTTACATATAAGTTGTTTTTAGTTCTAGAATTATAATGGTGAACCTAATGGGTGAAGGTTGGCAACTTATTTAAATAAGATGGAAGAAGTTGTTAGCTTGTCTGCATTTGTGAACTCATTCCTTTCCACTTATATTGTGTAACGAACCTTAATTAATTTTAAATTTTTATTTATTTGATAATTTCCGGCGTACGCTCATGATGGTATCCTTGAGAAGGTCACTGGCTTGTCGCAGCCTCCCCGGATCGTACGATCTGTATAAATCACAATGCAGCATCGACGCCTCCGGTTTGTACTGCCTAACCAGACCCTGATGCCCTTTTTTAATGCAACAGCAGCGCTGCACTTTCCTTTTGCTATGCAATTGATACACTGTATGATCATTTCAATGGAAAAAAATCGGTGAATCTTGTTAAATGTTAATTTCTCAAATATTCCATATATTGATAAAAACATATAAGATATGCTCATCCTTTTTGAAAAGCGATATTTTTTAACGCTAGCAATCGATAAATTATAAAGTATAGTTATTGATTATTGCGATTTTTATCATTTCCTGTATGAAAACCATCGTTTATACCTTCATTGGAACGTAGGTGCCGCCCACTCGGCCCAACCTTTAAGAACCTATGAGGAAATATAGCGAGATGTTAGATATTGCTTTTTTAAAAAATTCAGCCAGCGTACTCCTAGTTAAATGTCATAAATACGTACCGTTTCAAACACGTACGCCTTTATAACTAAATCATTCTTTGGGAAAAAATTAGAAAAGATCCTATCGAAACTACCAATTAAAGGGATATGCTATTAATCCTGAATTAGAGGAATGGATGGGAGAGCAGCATTTCTGGTACCTTAATTAAGATATTATTTGTAATACTCGTTTGAGGAAGACATGTCTTGTTAACTAAGCTCGTTAACTGTTCGATGGAAAATTGTCTTCAATGGACAATTTTCGCAAATTCCTTCATGAACCGCCCAACAGCCACTGTCCAATTTGTAATCTTAATCATCGTTAACGGTATCAATAGTTTTAATAGAATATGTGGTCATTTGTTGATGACTCTCTTCAGGATGGTTCATACGGCATCTCCAGAAGACATCTGCATTTAAAGAGGATAAAAAGATGTTGCTCAAGGCTGACCTTAGGACAAAGATTGAATAAGGACTTTTAAAACTGAAATCAAAGTTGGATTTAGGAGAATGGACAGGTACCGATGAAAACCGCATGCTCGCATGGGGAAAAACTTGAAGTTTGATGATCCCATAATTATTTTTAAAATAAAGAATAATGTAAAACGGAAAATTCGACTCTGCATTTTACTTGACGATTTTGTTCATGAAAAAGTTGTGGATGTCTGAATTATTTATAACTTTAACATTTTAAGTTATGAAATCAAACAATTTTATTTTGTAAAATCTACATTGTAATTTAAACATAAAGTGACGCGTTTCGCTAACACGTTTGATAAAGCTACTGTGTTAGCGAAACGCGTCACTTTATGTTTAAATTACAATGTAGATTTTACAAAATAAAATTGTTTGATTTCATAACTTACTATGGATCTACAACAAGTAAAAGCCTCATCTATTCAAACTTTAACATTTTCAACAAAAAACAGCAGTTAAAAGCTTTTTTCTACAATCACATTGAAAAGTAGGCTTTTTCGCATGCCATTTACAACGAAAAATTGACGTTTCTTGAGGAGAGTTACTTTACTCTCGCCGAGCGTAAAAAATTGCAAAGCGCTCGTTGCCCATAACAACCGATACTACAAACATAATTGTATTGACAGTTACAGTGGCAGTGGCAGTGACAGTGACATCATAGAGCAACCTGGCTAGGGAGTGTTTTTGTCTTCTGAAAATCTTTTACAATCTGATAAATCGCTGTTCTGTTGAGTTCTTAATGTTTTAAATAATTAATTAGTGTGATTGCGATGTTACGTATTAATTTTTTTTGTGTTTTTGAGCTTAATTGTTGTGCCACGTTCTGAATATTTTGCATATACTGGCCGGATGGCCCTGCTAGCTGAGGCCTTTCTAATGGACTCATTTACATATTTTTATTTATTTTACCATTAGGAGGAGCACATCATTTTAAGGCTCTGTGCAAAAAATAGACCTCAGCGAGACTCCTAAGTCGCCTAAAAAAAAATAAAAACATTTAACAGCGCTCCTTTCCGAAATTCAGGCGTGACGTCTTCGGATATGAAATCTCTCGGTCAGAGAGCGGATATCTCGTCGATCGGTTTTCGGTTAGATGACTACTTAGCTAGTAACAGTAGGTATTTTGCTTGATTATATGCTTAATATTTAATATACGTTTTAGCAAACTCTAAACAGTGTAATGTTTGTGAAATAAAAACGTTTATAAATAATTTAAACCAATCGACACAATGGACCAGAATCAGAGTAAAAAAAGCTTTAATTATTGTGCGGTTCCAGAATGTAGAAGTACTACGATTAAAACATCTAACAAAACATTTATTTCTATTAATAAGGATGCAAAAAAAACGGAAGCAGTGGCAGAAAAGCATAAAAAGACGTAGATAATATTGTTCTTATAGCTTATGGTGTTCTTAGGTAGAACGCACACGACAGACTGTCGCTCAGCTACTTATTTGTCGGTAGGGTAAACAGACGGCCGACAGTCGACCGACAAGTAGGTGAACAACGCATATGAACGTTTATTTAGTCGACGATTGTTAATGAAAAATGAATAGTCAGACGTTGAGATCTGTTGCGGTATTATTAAGATACCGAAGAAAAAAAAGGGGGAATAGAGCATTTTGGGTGCATCCAGTAATTAGTCAGCGTTTATTAAAAGGCCAATTCCATACCTTTTTTGAGTCTCTACCCTGATAAGTTTCTGTCCGAATATTCAGCTGTTGTTGTGTCATATAAATGTCGTCTTTTCTGTATCTCGCAGATAAGTTTTTCAATATCTATTTCCATTTTCAAGAGCACTAACTACCCAACAGCTATCGACTAAACTAACGATCGTGTGATTTGTAACAAACAAAACCTATATCTTTATTTGCCCCACCGGCTGTCGGGTCGGTGCAAAAATGGATCATGCTACAACTTTTTTGTCGGTCCGTCATTTTAGAAGGTAATGTGCGTTACTGAATTACAGGCAAGATTCTGCATTTTAACCTACAAATTAGTCGTTCGCCGATAGTCTGTCGTGTGCGTCGTTCTATCTTAATGTTCAAAATTATTTAATAAAATAATGGATCAGTTCTTCACAAATTAAATTTTAGTAAATATTGATTTTTTCCAAAAAACAGGTAATCTTTTTCAGTAGATCATCAACAAAACTGGCATATATTATTGGTTTTTGAAGAAATTATTTTATTTGATTCAAAGTCCGGATTAGCTTTAACAAATATCGTTTTTTTTACCAGTGAGGTGCATGTGCATCTGAATCTGACGTAAACATTTGGAACCAATATTACCTGCTTCATCAAAATAAGTTTTCCTTGTTCTTTTCAACATTGGTTATTTAATTTCCACTACACATTCATCATAAATAGCATCTGGAGAAGCTCCTATAATTGGACAGTCTGCATTTAAAAAAATTCCACTTTTTAAAAATTTTTTTGAAATTCGTCTTTCAAGAATTTTAAGTACGTTTCCAGTATTGTAATATCTAAGCCTACTATTCGTAATTTATCTTTTTTTTGCTTCTTCAAGGTGTTCTGAAAGACTATCATTGATCACCGCTTGTTTTTTCTTTCCAAAGACCATTGTAGTTGTAAATTTTTCAAAGGTTTTAGCTGATGATAACACCGTCTCCGTAGTAGACGGTTCCTCGCTCCTACAATGGAGCCACATGAGAAAAGCAATAACATGCTCACAGCCTCCCTCCGAAGCAGGATAAAATAACACTTAGCTTCGTCTTTTTTTTCTCAAACTCTGAAGTACAAACAACTTTGTAGCATTTGGAGTTTAGTTTATGCTCGGGTGTCATTCTTGCTAATGAAATACATTTATTTATTTCTCTCTTCAAAGTTTTGTATAACCTATAGCGTTATCTTCGTAACTTTATCCACCAGACCAGGAATAAAATAAAACATCTGGAATCACCCTGTATATCATTTGAGAGAGGATTTATTTATGAAAATATTGACTTTCTCATTCTTTCTGACCCGAAAATAGCCAAAAACGATGTGTCACATAGTATAAAATTATAATTTAATAAACTCGTGTTTTTGATTAAAAAACTCCATAATCATTAGCAAGTCCACTTCTGGAATATTTGATGTCTGCTTTTTTGAAATAAATTTTAAATTTATGTTTGTATTCAATATTTTTGTATTATATTACACTCCTGCTAATAGCCCTAGCGGTTGATGCGGTAAACAAATGAGAAAAAAATCGCTATTCCAATTATTAATCATTAAATTGTTTTGTGTACGTCAAAAATATTTTATTGTCACTTCGTCTCCGATAATACTTCCAATATTTTCCACACGTACATTGTTAGTTCGGACAGAAATGAAAATATCGCCAAGCCTATGAAATACACACAGTACCAAGATAAATCTATAAATGATTTAAAATGGCAGGAGTCGTTGTTTATGGACGCGAGCTCTTGGAAAACGATCGCGGCTATCAGTGCAATGTTATATCAGAATTTATAGTTGTTGTGTAATGTGACAAAATATATGCAACCTCTGTATATATGATGATAGCACTTTTCGTTATAAGAGAAATGATTCATATCGTGCAAACGCAGATTTACTACTATTTTTGATTCGAAGAAAAACGAAGGATTTTAAATCTGAGGATACCTGAAAATGTCTAAAAATGTGCCATTACACAATAGTTTCATTTGAAAAAATAAACTGCCGGGAATTGGATCGTTTCCTTTTCCTTTAGACTTATTTTCCGGATAAATTTTAAGACTTTCGCAGACTTTCAGTCTGTTTCGTGTTTGTTCCACAGGAGTTTACAATCGAGAGTCAGACTTAGATGATTGGGGTACAAGAGAAGATCACGATCTCTCTAACCCTAGGGAAACATGCTTCTGTCTTCCAAGCAGAGGTAATGGCGGTGCAATGCTGTGCAGAAGAGTTTATGAGACAGGAGGTGGATAACCAAAGAATCGTCATCTACTCCGACAGCCTCATATAGGATAACATTAAATCTGGTGTGGAATTGTCGCAAGGCCCTCAACAGACTAGGTAGTCATAATAGAGTGACCCTAGCCTGGGTACCAGGCCAATAAGGGATAAAAGGCAATGGAAAGGCCGATGAATTAGCCAAGTAGGGAGCAATGGAGTTCATGATAAGGCCAGAACCTCCCTGTGGAATTTCTAAATGCCTAAGTAAAGAGAGCATCCACAAATGGATAAACAACCAGGCGTTGCGCTGGTGGTATGAAACCCCTGGACAAAGACACGCAAAATTATTCCTTAAAAGCCCTTCGGCCAAACTGCCACACGACCTACTATGTCAAAGTCGAGAAACGACGAGGATGATGTTGGGAATGCTGACCGGACATTGTAGGCTGAAGAAACATATGCATACAATTGGCCTAGCAGATGACAGCCTATGGAGGTTCTGCCAGGAAGAAGACGAAACCGCGGAGCACATACTCTGTGAGTGCGAAGGCCTAGCAAGGGTGCGGTTTCACTTACTCGAAGAAAAAAAACCGATGGCAGAGAGCTACGCAAGAAAGGCGGTATCCAAGCTAATAAGTCTAGTGAAAAGAATAAAGCTAGATATCGAGCTCTAAATATAGGGAGGACCACAATAGATCTGCAAAGGTCGCAGTGGAATAGGGCAAAGAGCCACTCTAGTTCTAATCTAATCTAATCTAATCTAATCTAATCTAGATGATTGACTCCTTTTCTCCATTCAGCCTCTCCTCCATCGAGTCATGTGTTTGTATTAATCCCTTTTGTCAGGGTCAGGGTCCATATCCTATTCACCTAGTGGCAAATCATCTCCAAGGAGATGTGTGGACTTTTGACACTAGCCGAGTCGTGGCTGGCATTAAAGGGAACATAACCCGTTTCCGGGCTTCTTCCATCTTCTTTTCTGATGTCATGCCATGGGGATTTTCCGAAGCTGGTGGTGAATGGGATACCCGTTATTCTTGTTTGTTTGACCTTTTTCTCAAGACTAGGGACCTTTCATTGGTTTGTTGCCTAACCTTGGATCTGTGCTTTTATCAAACTCAGAAGCTTCTTCTCTATCACGACTTTGCATTTTGGGAAGAACAGCGAGCTGGTATGCATTTTTGGGATATTGTCTTCCATGTCCAAGGACCTGTAAAAGAAACAAAAAGTTAAAGAGATGTCAGAAAAAAAACATTACCAAATTGGAAACCGAATGACACATTATATTATAAAGTAAGTAGCTACCTGCACCCAATATTCCATGAAATAGCACGATAGCTTTCTTAGGAAAGCGATCTCGTTCTTGCGGTTTCCAAAATTCTTCATCTGTTACAATATAATCATCATCATAACTAAAATATCATAAACTGAGGCCTCTATCCAGTATTATAGACATCCAGACCACAGATTACCAGGGTAATCTGTATCCAGACTTAATGCCACTGATACTTGGTTTTCCCTTTTTTAATAATAAATCAAATAAAATATTTCCAAATAGACTTGTATAATTCATATTTCTTCTTCTTCTTTCCTATAATATTTATTTTTCCATTGAAATATGATCCGCAGTTTTTTTGTTATTGTTATTAAAAGATTAACAGTATCTCAATCATTCCGCTCGAATTAAAAATTAACATTTAATCGACGTTATAAATGGGAAATATAGAAATTGAATCAAAGCGATCAACAGAAGACACGCAAAAAAAGAAGGTAAAGGATGGACAGTTGAATGGTCTTCGAGCAGCGTCAGCACTTCATGCAACGTTTGCACGTTACCGTCTAATTAGTCAAGGTCGGACATCCATGAAAATAAATAAACGAGGCCAGCGACATCTGAGACCCGTGCTGACAAACATTCTTGTAGATGAATACATTTTTATAGCGGTTTTACGTAATCGTTTTAATTTTATTGAATATTGTTATAAAAACAACGGAAATTAATGTTATGAATCATGATGTACGGTTACTTTGGTATGAAAAAAAATTCAGAAGGTAATATAAAATAAAAGAAGTATAAAATGATGGGTCTTCAACTCACCCTCTTCCGAGATATAAGTCTTAATATGTGCTAAGAAAAATTAAGTTTTTATTTTTCTCTCATATTTCATTGAAGATGGGAACTTGAAATATTGTATTTTCTGTGTACTCGCAATGACTAACCACCAGTATCTATCCACACAACTATTACATTATAAAGAGGTGAATCTTTTTTTTTCTCTTTTTGGGAGTCGTTCATATGCCGGAAACACTGAGAGTTACGGTCTTGACCTACGTGCCACAAAGCCTGAAGCTGAGACAAAGATTACAGAATAAAAATATAAGATGTTTCACTCCAGGGCGGTTTGATTCAAGTTGCTGTCCCAAACGGACGCCGCTCTCATAAATTCATATGTTTACGACTCGCTTTTATTGTCAATAACGAGACAGGTAGATACCAGAGAAGTTCGAAAAGCTTATTTTATTTCAAGCTATACAGGGGTAATTAGAGAAATATATATTTAAATTAATAGGATTCTTTATCACAAAGGTTTATTTTTAAATTTTAATTATTCCAAAAAATGTTAGGGATATGAATTTGAAAAGGTAAGTAAAAAATAAACTTGAATTTTTAAAATAAATCAATTCACAGTTTTTATCCAGCATCTTAGTAATTTTGTGATACTTATTGATAATCTAGCAGATATTTATCACAAATTCAATTAAATATACTCATTAGCCACCAGAAAAATAGGGCCACTGAATCTTAAATTTTGATCTTTAAAAAACGCGTATTTTTTGGATTGACAAGGTTAAAACAGTAAAAAGAGAAGTAGTTGCAGGATACCTTTATTAAAAATTTTTATAAGTGTAGTAAAATACTAAGTTTGGAGTTTGGTTTATGTGTGAAATTTAATATATTGTCTTTCAAAACTTTCAATATACATTTGAGCGTAAAATATATACGGACTCTGGTATAGAGACTTGCATAATATTTGAAAGGAAATTGATTACATGGATGATGAAAAGAAGATTTAGTCAATGCGTTCAAAAGGACCTGACCAATTCAATTAATTTCAATTAATGTACTTGTTTATATAATATTCCTATTATAAAAATAAATCCGTATTAGCAAATATTACAAAATATTTAGTGTTTAAGCTTTGCTATTAAAGAGAAAAATATTAATATGACTTTTTGCTCATTTCAACAATTAATTAATAAATTTGAAAAATCTATACTCCATAAATATAAAACACGAACAACCAATAAACATCGTTCTAAAATAACAGCGCTCGACGGGCGACGTCCCGTATAATATGCCAAATTAAAAGCAAGTAAGGACGTAGCGACGTACTGTACCATCCAAGTCACCAGACAGTCACCAGCGGCATCGGTGCTTTACGCGATAAATTCGAACGAGTGAAACATCTTATATTTTTATTCTGTAATCTTTGGCTGAGATCCCCGCTGCACAGCCCTATTTCATGCAGGATGTGTTTTGTCGTAGCATGACCAGTTATATAATCTGTTTACTAGTTCTTTTGCCCGTTTAACACATACAGATTCGGCAAATAATTAATAATTAATAGAATAACAGAGATACAATGTATAGAGAAGTGGGTGTTTCGAAGAGGGGGAGTATGCTGTTCTCTCTTGGACATACATAATTTAATTTATAGTTGCTCCTATATGAGATTCTACATTTGGAAGATACATATTTACCGAACCTGTATCACCCTTAAAGGTCTTAGTGTGTACCAGCTTTGGAGTCTTCTACTGTAGTCTATGCTGGCTATGCACCAGTTTTTTATTTGTCCTTGGACCCCAGAGTCCAAGGACTGGTTCTGGTTTAATTGCTGCTAAACCTTTTCTTTTGAGTTCATTAGCGACTATTTAATGCCACAAGGGCTGCCAGGTTGTCAGTTAATATGTTTGTCCTATTAATATCAGTTCTGTGTTTGTTAAATCTGGTACATCGTGGGATAGCAAAAATGTCTGCCTGAAATACATGGGTATGTTCATAGAGTGGTAAATAAAAGAGGTTTTAGAACATATGGAAGAAACTGGCACAAAGTTTGTGCGCAGCCAGTAGAGCACGGCGCTTTACAGCAACTAACTGAACTAACAAACCCCGCCTCCCTCTACACAAAAACAAAACTTTTCATTTTTAGTATTATTTCAATTTGAGGTTAGTCGATGTCATTTGTGAATTTATTTTCATTTAATCTACTCATTGGCCCTTCTGCAAAGAAATTAATTATCTTCATCATTGGTACCTACCACAGACATATAAAAACAATAAACAGAGTTGTTTACAAAATGTGTATGTGCCAACATTAATTCTTACTTTACTACAAATTATTTTATAGTAACGCAGCGTTGCCAGATGAATAATATAAAATTACTTTTGATACTTCATGTTTGATACTTCTTGATATTTCTCTACAAACAGAATATATTTTTGCATACATATATTTTTGCATGGAAATATGTGTGGAAATTTGTTATTTGTTGAGTTTGAATCTCTTAAATTTCATTTTACATACAAGGTAGTATAGTATAATTTTCCGCTGATCTTTTAAAATTTTGCGAAGTCCGGCAACGCCGCTAGCAAAATACCCCAACAAGCAGCTGCCATATTCCAATATCATTTCATTGATATTTAAAGTGGCGAGTACTGTGTTTTTGATTTATTTGCGTGTATTTCACCTAATTTAGTATTTACTAGTGAAGCAGAGGTGTTAAAAAATTAAAACTATGGTGAGACAGTGTGTGGTGTGCCGGAATATTGACTATTTGAACCCTAACCTATCTTTTCACTGGTAAGTTGTAGTAAATAAGTTAGTCATAGGCGGGTATGTGAATCCTTTTTTCACACAATCTGAATTGGCTCAATAAGGAGAAAATTGGGTGAAATTACCACTCACATAATTACACATATTTAAGCAGATTGTAGAAAATAAACATAAAATACTGCACATACCTATATATATGAAAAAAATGTCTATGATGCTTACCTATAGGAAGCATTAGACAAGTAGTTCAGGAATTTGGATAGACTGAGAGTTTTGAGGTATTAAAAACTTCATGTAAGGCTTGCTTTGATAGGCGACTACTTACTGTACCTAATAGGTTGCTGTTGCATTTTGTATAGGTGCTAGGAATTATGTAATTTTATTCCTAGCTATAATTTACAATTTACTGGTGGTTTTACCTCATATCACAATACCTCTACTACAACACCATTATCTTCAGAAATCCTAGTTTAGTAGTAAAAAATAGGTAAACAGCTAGCCACTGTTGTGTACCTATAATTTTCCAATGATTTCTTCTAGTTTTCCGGTAAGCCAAGCTCGAAGAAACACCTGGATGGAAATACTTGGATTCCAACAAGATGAAAAATTACCAAAAAGAGGCCAGAAGTATGTTCTGATCATTTTGAAGGAAATGATTTTACACAAAGGACCAATGGAACAAAAATGTTAAAGAGAGATGCAGTTCCTTATTTCGCAATCAATGACTTAACTTTGACGATGTAACTACTTGTAAAATAAATATGTATTATTTTGTAATTATTTTTATTTCATAAACCTCACAAGAATTTGTTTTACCTAGAAGAGCAAAATTAATGTAAACTACAATATACATTACTTTTACTGACAATTTTGAAGTTGTTTAAAAAAATGAAAATGTGTAATATTCTCCTTTGAGAAGTAAATATTTCAATGTGATAGTTAGATAAATTGAATCTTTTTATCAGTAGTAACAAATTTTTATATTTATACTAATCTTTGTTACACAGTTGTTTATTAAGTTTTAATTTAAAAAATCGAAGATATTGTGAAAAAATTCCTGAATTGAGTCTATTCAATCATTCGCCCCCGTTATTTCTCCGTCTATGGTGTTTATCTGTCGGCCGCCATATTCCAACAATGGTCATATGCTTTGCCTCTTCACCGCCCCTGATCATAACAATGTTGGAGTATAAACATTTCGTATTTTATGAATGAATAGCTCTGTCTATTGTTTTTTATATGTCTGTGGTACCTACTATTATCACAGCATTTATCATCACTTCCCAAAGGTAAGATAAAAAAGTATATCTAATCCTAGCCGTTTGAGGTTGGGCTTTCGTGATGGAAACATTATTTCTAATTTTATCGTTTTTTGCAGACAAGAACGAAGGATTACCAGAAATTTGTGACCCAAACCAAAACAATGTGTATGTAGTTGCTAGAGATATATTTACATCAATGTTATTTATAATGTTATTGTAGGTACCTATTACTTATGTGAAACAGTGCTTTAATATTTTGAACACAGTATTTGTGTGCTTGCTCTGTAATATTGGTGTGTGTTTCAAGATGCCAAATTGTTTAAATGGGTAACTCAATTGAATAACTGCAACAAAATTATACAAATAATAAGTTTTTTTCTAGTTTTATGATCTAGATATTAAACGAAGGCATAAATGGTTTGAAATAATGAACTTTACTTATTAAAAATAAAAGGTGTTATTTGCATAAAGATCACTTTGTTAAAAATAATTTTACAGACTCATTTAGATTGACAAAATTTGCACTTCCTTCCTAAACTTCAGAGTACAATTTCCATCCCAATTCAGATTCACGTAGGTATTGACTATTTTTGTATGTTATTTTGGATATCTTATTGTATGAAAGATGTTAAATTAATAATATTATATTTTATAAGTTGCTAAGGGTTTTTTTATTCTCCTACCGTAATTCCCTATAATATTATTCTAATACAATATTTGTAGCTGAATGATTTAGCACAATATTGTTATTTCTTAGTCTTTGAATACTTGGCTTGGAAGACTAAAAAACAAATATTGAAGTGCAAAATAATTCAATTGCAAATATTGTATAATATTACGCGTATGCTGAAAGCTTGAAAGTTCGAAAAGCGCGCGCCTTGAGTGCTAGTTCGTACCAGTAGCAAAGGTAGGCGCTAGTGGTAACTTTGTGCCACAAAACACCACACGTTTAACATATCTCTTATTCATTACTCTATGGGTATGTTGCACTAGCGAGAAAGGGCATCTCAATAAGTAATTTTTAAATTTGGAAGGCGTTATGAAAGTATAATACTATGATCTTCACATCTAGAAATTGGCTAGGTTTAAAGTGATTTGATATGTTTCCCTCCTCAACCTATGTAGTTTTATTTTACTTCATTTCAAATTATATTCCACCAAATGAATCCTGCTTTATTGAGAAGTCGATTGGTTTCTTCGCTAAATAACCTGTCAGATCCAGTGCCTGGATGGATGAGACATGAAGGAACTGTTTTGCTGCTTTCCCAGAGTTGGCCAGCATTTCTCTATAAGTTTTGATCGTGATCCCTTGATCTTAATCTCAATAAAAAGTTTTTCAAAAATCGGAATTATTAGAGAAATTTATATTTAATTTACTGGGACCATCCTTAAAAAATAATTAACTTGTTCACTTTTTGATAAGCTCAAATTATGTTTTCGACCATATTTCCATTAAAAAAAAGTTCACTGTAATACTCAATTGAATAGGTGAATTTGGTAATATGTTACACATTTTTGGTATGTCCGATATTCTCTATAACTTTCAGTAATAAATCAATGAAATTCCGAAGATTTTATCCAAATTTCAGTGAGTTGAACAACAAAAAATTATTACACAAACAGGTCAAAGATCAAAAGAGTAAAAGTGAATTACACATATGGGTAATAAGATGAATTGTTCACTATAAACAAAATCGAAAGTTTATGAAAATGTGAATCAATATGCGACACAAATAAATATTGAATGTTTTACAGACGGTGGCGTCTTCCTTTTTGTTTATTTATTATTAACGTTCCGTAGCTTCCTCAATAATCGTCAGCAAGCAATTATTTACTGCAATAGGTCTTCAACATTTAAAAAAATTAACTGAGTAGTGCCTCAAAGGTCTATACGTACCTACTTGGACAAGTTCTCTTTATAATTCATAAATATATTCCACTCATGATGCAGTTGTATTATTCCTTCAATGAAGGTTACGTTAGGTTAGCCTAATCAGTATAAGGTATATGTTCTCCGCCCGAGAGCTCTAAGAGCTTAATCCCGGACCGGAGAAGACACCAAAATCACAATCAACACATGTCTTCCAGTAACGGAAGTGTAAAAGTCGTGACATAATATATCATTGTTACCAATCATGTGAGATTTATCGTGTAAAAACGATTACCAAGGCATTTGTGTCTAATAAATCATTCTCCAAACTATTAAGATACTGATAAATGTAGCCTTTAGACGAAAATAAATTAATAAATTTCATCTTTAACCAAATTAAGGTAGAATCTCATCTAATATAAGAAGTTTCCGTTGGAAGCAGAGCTCTTAAACACTCGCCTATTAACTCTGATTGAGATTGATCGGCCTCTTAGGAAATCAAATGTCCCCATCATTATTTTAAAGAGTACACCGTAATTTGGTTTAATAAAAATTTGCAACATTATTAAAGAAACGAGTTTAATGGTTTCTTATTTCTCTTGCTACTATAATTTGAAGAATTATTTTATTTCCAACCAGAGTATCTTACACCTTGGTAATAATAAATTATGATATTTTTATATTCTCGAAGAATTTAATATCCACGCTCACATTATATGGAGTAGGTACATTTGAAGAACACCGTTTCACAGTGTTCGATCACGCTAATTTCCTAAACCGCTAAGCCGATTTCATTTCATTTTTTTTACATGTTCCAACTTTATTTCTATAAGTGACCTTCAATATTTTTTGCCACTACTAGCTCTGTTTCGGCCCGAATTTCATTTCATAATTAATTTAATTATTAGCAAAAAACGTGGCAACGGCGAGCGACGGTCGTATCGGCATAGATTACAGAATAAAAATATAAGATGTTTCACACCAGGGCGGTTTGATTCAAGTTGCTGTCCCAAACGGACGCCGCACTCATAAATTATGTATACGACTCGCTTTTGTTGCAAATAACGAGACTGCTAGATACCAAATAAGTTCGAAAAGCTTATTTTATTTTAAGCTATACAGGGGTAATTGGAGAAATGTATATTTAATTTAATAGGATTCTTTATCACAAAGGTTTATTTTTAAATGTTAATTGTTTCGTAAAATGTTCGGGATATGAATTTGAAAAGGTAGATAAGTGAAAAATAAACTAGAATTTTTAAAAAGAATCAATTCACAGTTTTTATCCAGCATCTTAGTAATTTTGTGATACTTATTGATAATCTAGCACAGGAGTTCCCAACCAGGGGGGCACGCCTCCCAAGGGGGGAATAGAGAGATGTAAAGGGGGGCGCAAAGCGTTTGCATTTTTTTTATTCTCACTAAGGTGGTAAACAGGCAAAAAAAACAAAAAACAACATTTCAATGTATGTTGGCTTATTTAACTGACATATTTGGTGCCTTGAATGAGCTAAACTTGAAACTTCAGGGCAGAAACGGCACTATAATAAGCACCAATATGTGTTACAATTACCAGAAGAAGTTCAGGAAGAATTTCTAGAAATGGAAGCTGATTCGTCCATGAAAGATGACTTCCATCTTTTGACATTGGAGAAATTTTGGATCAAAAGATTGCCTGTTAATTCGAAACTTGCCTCTCTTGCTTTACGAGTATTAATTCCCTTTTCTTCAACTTACTTGTGTGAGACAGGCTTTTCTGCTCTAGTTTTAATTAAAACTAAACAGCGAAATCGTCTTGATGTCGATAGCGACCTGATGATAGCTCTGGCAAGAACAGAACCCAGAATCAACCAACTGGTACAGAACATGCAAGCTCGAGTGTCTCATTAATACCTACTCTTATTTTATTAAATTTTTTGGATAAAAAACATTTATTATTTTAATTTAAACTTTTGAAGTTTGTTTATTAGAATTAAAATAAAAGGCTTTTAAGTACATAATGTGCGTTATTTGTATTTATTGTAAAAGTAAAAGAGGGGGGGCATGAAAATATTATTAGTAGTCCGGGGAGCCTCAAGAAAAAAAAGGTTGGGAAACCCTGATCTAGCAGATATTTATCACACATTCAATTAAATATACTCATTAGCCACCAGAATAATAGGGCCAATAAATCTTAAATTTTGATCTTCAAATAACGCGTATTTTTTGGATTGACAAGGTTAAAACAGTAAAAAGAGAAGCAGCTGCAGGATACCTTTATTAAAAAAATTTATAAATGTGGTAAAATACTAAGTTTGGAGTTTGGTTTATGTGTGAAATTTAATCTCTTGTCTTTCAAATCTTTCAATATACATTTGAGAGTAAAATATATACGGTCTCTGGTATAGAGACTTGCATAATATTTGAAAGGAAATTGATTACATGGATGATGAAAAGAAAATTTAGTAAATTCGTTCAAAAGGAACTGACCAATTCAATTAATGTACTTGTTTATATAATATTCTTATTATAAAAATAAATCCGTATTAGAAAATATTACAAAATATTTAGTGTTTAAGCTTTGCTATTAAAGAGAAAAATATTAATATGACTTTTTGCTCATTTCAACAATTAATTAACAAATTTAAAAAATCTATACAACATAAATATAAAACACGAACAACCAATAAACACCGTTCTAAAATAACAGCGCTCGACGGCCGACGTCCCGTATAATATGGCAAATTAAATGCAAGCAAGGACATAGCGACGTACTGTACCATCCAAGTCACCAGACAGTCACCAGCGGCATAGGTGCTTTGCGCGATAAATTCAAACGAGTGAAACATCTTATATTTTTATTCTGTAATCTTTGCTATCGGTGAGATATAGAGGGTGGCGGCGAATATAGACTGATTTGTTTTAGTTTTCTCTTCTTTGATGTTCTTCGCCGGTATACTTGGACTATGATTTTTTTGAGTTGTTATTAGAACGCCGAGACAGCAACATTGTTAGTGGCTGTCCAGTGTCCGGCAAAG
>CAJUYI010001570.1:25256-50350 GCA_910591695.1 Galerucella pusilla
GGACCTGAAATATCATTCAGCAAATAAAATAATCGGCTTTGTTAAGACGCTGAATTTGTTTGGTGAAATCTGAATAGGTGTGAGCCACAATAGACTCTTGTGAGTCGCAGTGGAGGGTCTTATAGACCCACTCACCACAAACCTAACCTAACCTAACCTAATACTGGAGCTATGGAACACCCTGTAACTAATTTATAGATATGGAGCATAAGGCTGTCTAAAATTTTTATAGATGTATCTTTTATGATAGGAGAGTTTCTCATGTGATAAACATTAATCAATGGATTTTGTTTAATAATTATGGAAATATTCCATAAAGTAAAAGTTGAAACAATTAATTTGTTGAATTATTTTCACTAATTTCTTTTCCAAATGGTTTTTACTCCCTTTTTCTATCCAAATTTTAATGGATATTCGAGAGTTGAAGTGACCATAATGATAATAAGAGCTTCCACTTTACTGTGATGATCAAAAACCATCAGTCAAATTTTCGTCAGGTATGTAATCGCGAAAGAGTGTTCTCTTTCTTCGAATTTTTTTTCGCATTTAGCGATTAATCCGGACGAAACCACTTATGTTCTTTAACACTTCCTTTGATCCAAAAGAATGTTTCACGCGTATGTATTTAGTAATGAATGAATGCATTGTGTTTGTAAATTATAGCACAAATAAGGAAATAAGCGAAACGATTAACAGGGGCTTTACGCTTCACATTACAGGATGCGTGTTAAAAGGGTTCTCACGTTTAATACCAAATAAATAAAAAGGAAACATGATGTTTAACCAACGAAAAATCACTTTAAAATGTATACAAAAAAGGTTCTTATTTGATTTATAAAATGATTGAGGGAATTCCATTTATTGTGTGATTTTGTATTTAATGTTTGTCGATAAGAGAAGTTTGGGGAGCTGGTAGACTTGGTATGCTAACTTTCTATTAAGTCTGCTCCAACCGCAGTCAGAAACTATTAGAGAATAACCTGTCATAGCAAACAACGAGTTTACTTTCGCGTAATTCCTGATTGCAATAGTTGACTACTCTCTGATCGTTTCTAATTGCAGTTGGAATAGACCTATTGTAGTGAAGTTGAAGTAGAACCTGGATAATAATTAATAATAATTACCCGGCAATTTGTAAATAAAGAAATTAAGAATATAGAGAAGGGCTTATTGTTAATACCCCATAATAATAAAAATAATACTAATAATTCAGCTAACATAATTTTTAAAAACTTGACAATACCGTATGTTAAGGGCTTATCAGAGATTTAAGAAAATTGGTAATAAATTCAATATTCGAACTAGCTTCAAATCTAACAATACGTTGAGATCTATACTAACAAAAACGAAACCAAAAAATGAAGAACAATCTTAAGAAAATTGCATATATCAGATATCTTGTGAATGCGACAAATTCTATTTAGGTGAAACATCTAGACCATGGAGAGTCCGAATAAGTGAACATAAAAAATATATCAAAAATAGTGAGTTCTTTAAGTCAGGTATTTGTAAACATGCTTGGGAAGAGGGGCATAAAATTCAATGGGATTCGACAAAAATAATATTGAAAGAGCCCAATAATAAAAGACGAAAAATCAAAGAAAGTGCGTTAATACAACTAAATGCAGATAAATAAGTATTTCAGCCGAATGTAGTCAAATTTGGTTACCAATGTTAGAAAGAGAAATTTCCAATAATCAATTACCTGCGTTATCAGGATAGCATCATAAGTTTTTATCCAGGTTTTCTTGTGATTTATCATTGGAATAATTGTTAATCGATACACACTCCAATACACAAAATCACCAAACTGAGTTATACATATTTTGAAAACAAAAATAATCATACACAAAAAAGTAACAACAAACGCGTTTTATTATCATTTCCAAAAAAGCGAAAAAAGCGCTATCCCAATAAAAACCGTTCCTGGAACGTGCACTTCACTGGATTCCATTTCTAGTAGACTAGCTTATCGTTAGAATGTTATTAAATAAAATATTTTATTTCACATTTTACCAGAGATGTATCTACTATCAATGGACCTAAATAAAGCTTGACAACAAAGTTTTGTAGTCTTAAACTTCAAAATATTATTGATTGTCCAGTTGTCATATTTTTTTCGTTGTGTCAGATAGGGACCAAAAAATTACTAGTTAATCTTGACAACGGTAGCTGGAGCGCTACCGAAACGTCGAAATGAAAAATAAAAAACATTATTGTGGTTTGATTCCCAAAAAATGAGAGAAAAAATAATAAGTAATGCCACAAGGAACTCACAGAAGATATAAATTTTGTTGCTTGACACTTTTCTAAAAAAAATTAAAGAGAAAAAATTAAAATTGCAATTGCAATCAAAGTTAATATAAAGGGTATACCAAGAACCTCTTTTGTACCAAGTTTAAGCTCTTGCAATTGAAAAATGACGAAGATATGAATTTTCAAAAAAATGTTTAATTTTCCGTTTTTTTCCTGATTTCCTCGGTTCCTAATTATCCGATTGACTTGCTCGACCCCTTATTTTGTTCGTATTTTAATTATCTACAGTTTATCCATACATACTATTGAGATTGCATCAGTACGTTCCACGCTGTATGAAAAACCCCAAAAAATAAGGTTTTTTCCTTTTTAAATGTTTATAACTGACTGAACAACATTTACATGTCCAAAACATATCAAATCATACTACGCAATGTATTTTATATGATGGCATTATCCGTTTTCTACTAGGATGTTTGACAAAAATATTTACCTATTGACTACTAAAGTATTTATCTAAATAGATCGTTTTCTCCATAAACTAATTATTATTTGTTTACTAGATTTCATCGAGAGAATACCAAAAACAAATATCCTTCAGCTGTGAATTTACTACAGCTCTAATCACATTTTGATAGGCATTTTCATTTATCGAAATCAATTGTATGTTTGACTACCTTCGATAATAATTAATCAACTTTTTTTAAGTAATGGAGTTTTGCGTTTCTGTTTCACGAAATTATCCATCGTAATAATGTTTTGATTGATTCCGTCGAGTGATTTATTTTTTGCGTTTAATGGAATGGAAATGGGTTTAATTAAACGAAATTTGTTCCAGTTCGTTTAAATTTGAAAATGCAACTATCGAAATAGAAGTATCAAAGTATTGATTGATGATTGATTGAAATTTTGAGTCGTAATTTAATACAAAACGTTCGAGATTCATTGCTAAAGATATTGTTTTAAGAATATTCAAAAAGTGCGATAAATAAAAACCAAAATCTCTGGAATTCTCAGAGAGAAGGCGTGCTAGGTGGACAGTGATTCAGTTGCTGACATTACAGCATGGTAAGTGTTATGAAATTTATTCCTTTTGTTGTTTTGAACCTTCCCAAAAATTTCACTTCTATTGACGAATCTTTTTGCGTAATGAAATTTTTATGAGTGGTCCGATACCTCACCAGTAAACAAATTAAATGAACACAAAAAATATGGCGGAAAATATTGTTTAGATGCCAGAGGGCAGAAAATTCTCAACGCAATGGTTTTCAAAATCTTTCACAATCTGTCACCTGAATTTTTTGATTAAATGTCGGTTAATGTCTGAGTTTCTTATTATATTTTCCTATTTTTTTGGTTTATTATGCTTATGATTCCCAAGCACCAGAAGCAAACGGTCTTTTTCTTATAATGTTACACTTTTTGGTGATATAATGGATGTTCCAAATTTCTCCTCATCATATGAGGCATTCAAAATTTGGTACAAACGATTTTTGTTTTCTCGACAATGACTTATATTACACATTATTATTATTTCATACATTGAATATTTCTAGATCACAATTATTCATTCATTGTATAAAACTAATATTTTTAGGTTAGAGTATTTAAGGTTAGGTATTTTCTGTATTTTCGAGAAAACTGTGGAAGAATAATTGGCCTAATAGTTTTCCTATTATTCACTCACTTGTGTTTCATTGTAACTTGTATGCTGAATAATAAATGTATAACTATTATTATTCGGTATGCAAAAAACAGTTGTGTGTCACACATGCAAAAAACACTTAAGCAGCACTTAAGTATCAGCTCATGCATCTAATAGTATCTGTCAAAGCTCATTTTATGACCTTGTGACACAATGTAGACTCACTATAGCGCAGAAATCAAAATCGGTATTATTTATCTATGCTGCCACGAAACGACCGTTTGATGCCAATGGTGTTACAAACGAATATCGCCAATCGTTAATTGTAAATATGTAAAAACATCGAAGAATTCCCAAATATGTTTTATTTAAATTATACATACGATAAATACATTTTTAATAGTCTAGTTTTATATTAACCTACAAAATGTGGAAGCGTTACGCTACTGATTTGAAGTAGTCGAATGTCAGTTTTACAATATGGCGCTGGCTTTGACAACAAGTTTGCGCATACGACTGCAACTTCAAGTCAGTTCTTCTTTCGTGAAACAGAGTCTACTATTATCTACCAAACTTTAAAATTATGCGTATGTGATAGAAACAAATACTCTGAACTATTTCTCGATGATTTTTTTCTCTGAATGAACCTCTTGTTGTACTTTATGGGTGCTGTGTAATATGCAATCCGCCACTGGATATCACCGCGATTATATTCTCGGAAATCTCAGTCTTGAGGATGAAATTTATTATAGTAACATGAAGATGCGTGTATTTAAGTGAAGTCTGTCTATTGGATTGTCAATGGTTTTTACATCACTTTTGACTTTGGCTGATATATCTACCATAAGAAATATTGGTAATGTTGTTCAATCACAGTCTATTAGGTATGATTGTGTTTCTTGTTAGTGACATTGACATTGGCCATAATTTCTTTATTTGTTTGTAGATTATTATCTACAATGAAGACAAACATCAATTTGTTCGGACAAAGTAGAGATTTGTTTATACATTGGAATTGATTTTAAATCAAAACGTACCAAATCTAATTGAAATTTAATGGCTGCTGTCTATATCGTCGTATTATTAATGGTAGGACCGTTAGGGTGGTACTACCGATTCTGTTTCACTCAAAAAACGTGCATGGATCCATTATGGAATATTCCGATTCACATAACACATTTCATGTACGCTTATATTTATTTCACTAAGTTATCAGAGGAGTGCTTCAAATTTTATAGATAATTTTTTCTTTTCCACGAAAACTTGTTTATTTGGCAAAAATATGAAAACAAACCGATTTTATCTAAATTCGGTGTTTGAATGTTTTTGCCTTAAATAGACAAGTTTGAGTGATGAAAATAAAAAATTATGTGATAAAATTTGAAGAACGAGTTGTATTTGGCAAGATTATTTTTCTCAACAATTTAAAATTTTGTTGGCGCAGCTATTGATGTATTGGAAATAAATACCGATTTGTTCGTTCTAACTTTATCCACGATTTTTTTTGGTGTTCGGCATCAATATGTAAATATGGATTCAACGAATCTGCTGTGGTGTGTTATTTTGATGGTTTCTTGTTCCTGTATACCTTTCTTCTTTAGATGAGTAACCAAAGTTGATCGGCCTGCGTGATTAATTATTCTTCTTCTCTCAGTGTCCACATTTTTCAGCTGATTTTTTTAACTATTTGACCATTTGATTCTTACCCATTGGTACTGGTACATTTTTATACCAACTAGCATTTGTATTTTTCCAATAAGGATTTGGATCTAGAAAAAATCGATCAGTGGTGATATTTTTACCGCGTTTATCCATATGCTTATTATACAATCTTATGGAGTACCGTTCAGGATTCTCTGAGCTAGATGTCAACCATTTTGTGTCGGTGCATTTTTTATTTCCACCCTGGCAAATTTTACTAAATATGGGATTATATTCTAATAGTCCTGTTTTATCACCTGAATTATTTAATTCCTCCCTAATATAATGGATAAGGCAATTAACACCTTCGCCTTCGCGCCATGCTAATTCATAGGAAATAATATGAAAGAACTTCGTTTGGAGAAACGAAGGCGTATTTTCGTCACACGAACCGATCACACTCATATATTCTTCTTCTTCTAGTTCTGTTGCACTTTGCTTTCTTTTTTCTATACAACTTTGCAATTCTTTTCTTTTGGCATTTCGCACTTCTCTCGCTTTTTTAAATTCCAAATCTTTAAACGGATTGAAGCTTATATTGAATTCTAGGTAGTATTTTTCCTGTATCAACTTTGCTGTTACATTCCATATGGTTTTCTAGTATATTCTTTGTAATCTTCGCCGTTACATTTTTTCATATTTGCTGTCCAGTCTCCTAGAATTTTTGCAGTTTCTTTAATACTCGTATTTTTTTGTAGTAGGTAGTTTCTGATTCTACAAAATGCTTCAAACTGATTCCATATACATTTTTTGGAATTTAATGTGTTTTGTGGAGTGGAATTTTGTATTAAATGCTCAATATCCTCTTAGGTGATGGCACTAAATCGGTTTGGGTTCATTTTTCAAAGCACTTTTAGTTTAGTTTTGACGTTTCAATGTAAACAATGTATTATCGATGAAGAAGCAGAATTATCAGTAGTAATACCGAATGATTGGCTAGAATAATGTATTGCTATTGGTTAAAACCACCAAAATGTCAGATTTTGACAAGTGAAAAAAATAATCACAACGTAACATGATGAATGAATGAATAAATTTTAATCCAATGTAATTTTAGTATTATTGATATTAATTGATCAATTATCGTTTAATTCATATTCAGAGCAATGAAATATGTCCTCCATTTTATAGAAATCTAAAGACGTTAGTTTTATAAACAAAAATGCTAAATTATAACTAAAATCAAATAAAGGGACATTACTTCTTTTACCTAGGTCCACCGCTTTTTTTTATAATGGAACACACTGTATATTTCTGGAACAATCGAAAGTATTGAAAGATATCAACATATTTGTCATTTTCTTTTTACAAATTTCGATTGGTGCAAAAAAATAAAGTGTCTAATAATATCATAAGGAAACAGTGTTTGGACACTTTTCTATGAAATTACCACTATAATTAATAATTCTACGATGGATTAAAATTTGTTAATAGTTTGGTTCACCACGAATAAATAAATAAACAAGCAAAATAAAGCGTAAATACTGACGTGAGGAAAAGCCCAGATTCAAAGTACCTAACTGAACAAAAAATAAAAAAATTCTAAAACACGTGTACATCGTGGGACATCTTTACAAATATTGCAAGGATGTATCATAAAGAGAACAAACAAATTTACAAAATATTTACGAAAATAAAGATCTTCTAAATAAAGACATATTTCTTCTTTATATAACTAAGCTCAATATGAGATCTCTTAAATAGGTAGTAAGTTATTTTTAGCATTTTATTTTCATTTTTTAACATATTTTTTAATAATAGTAATAACGTTTTGTCAGAAATCACAGTGAAATATTTTTAAGTATATTTAAAAAATCCTTTACGGGTATAGCTTCTCCATGTTTAACGAGATTTGTATAATATTTTTGAGAAAAATAAGAATCAAATTATTGTTAGTTAAGTAAGTAAAGTTAAAAGTCACAATCTTTGTATTGTTTTGATTAGCTGAGATAATAACAACAAGTGATTACATTTTTTTGAATTATTTTAGGAACGTGAAGTACTTCTTCCTATTTTCTAAGCACCTATCTTTATACACTGCTATTACAAGTTCTTTTCAATGACTTAGGTAAGCTATGTCCTACCTTATATTTTTTAAATATTATCCAACCATTGTTCCACAAGTATTTTTCAAAAGCCATAGGTCAGCTATCGCGTTCTCTTATTAACCATCTCTTTTTCAGTCCTGCAGTGCGACACATGTTTTAACAAATATGGCGTTCGCCAAAGAGGAAAAATCCTCGTCTTCGACTCGGATTTTTCAAACCTCTCTCGCTCATGCTATTTGTTAAAACATATTACTAAGGAACTCGTTTTTCCGAATTTTTCCGGAAAAATTAATTGCACTAGGGATATTACCCCTGAAAAACAAAAAAGGTAGAACGTGTCGCGGGACACACGGTAGGAACTTTAGTTCCTTTTAAGCAGAAATTTTTTGAATCAATAAATGAATACACATATTAATATAAGAATTTATTTTACTCTGGATGAAACTTCATTTAACAAAAATATACAGTAGTATTAATTATAAATAAAAATCTTATCATTATAAGTTGATTGGCACAATAGTTATTTATGATATCTACGAGTGCGTGAAAGTTATACTTTTGCGCACGAGTTGCGAAAATGCCAAAATATTATATGAAATAATCCGTACAAATTAACAACAAATACTTAAAACAGAATAAAATGGGTATTTAACGGGACCTCAGATTTTATAAAATTATGTAATACATCTGACGTTATAGATAATCAATTTGCATATTCCTCGGCGGCCGAGTAGTAAGAAAACCAGACTCTCACGCGGTAGACCCGGGTTCGATTCACCGTGAAGAAGTTTTTTTTTATTGTTAATTTTATTTTTAAATAATTATTCTGCTTGATATTAATAATGACAACAGATAGACGTTTGAAATATTTAGCAGAATATTCATTATTATAGATAATGGTACGGTACCCTTCATGAGAGATTCCGACTGGCAACATCTACTTATAACAGCATCGTATATTTAAAAAGGGAAACCGTAGCATTATACAAATTGGACATTCAAGAACTGTACGCTTACCACAAAAAATTTAATTGTAAAATTTTTAATTTGAAGTTATATTACAGTTTATAGAAATTTTTATTTTCTAGATTTTTTCTTAAGTGGGTCGTAGAAAAAATATGCTGTTCGACTCGTGTGGATTGTCCATATCGCACTTGAACGATTGAGCACTCCGCCTACGGTGCCAAACTTCGTCCTCGTGCGATATGGCCATCATATCCACACTAATTGCACAAACTACTATTTCTATCAAAATATGCCCTTTTACATTTAAAAACAACCTACCAAATGTCAAATCAATTTATCCATCCATTTAAAAGTTATCGAATTAAAACATTCAAGTTTTCAAAATTTCAACACCCTGTATTTCGAAAAGTAAATGTGCTAGACCCCTTAATCCTCCCATCGTTTTGTCCAATTTTACGAATTTTAATATAGCATCGGTGGTTCAATGGTAGAATGCTCGCCTTCCACGCAGGCGGCCCGGGTTCGATTCCCGACCGAAGCATATGAATCGTAAACGAGGGAGAGACTCAGGAGAGAGCACACGCACGTAAGAGGACACATAACGAAGCAAAGTAATATAACGTAACGTAACGGCCAGATCTTTTGCGTCGCGACCCCCGGTCGCTCAAACCTAACCTGACGTAAAGACCTAGAGTTCTAATAAAGTTCCAATAACAAGGACTGCAAATGGGGATTTCCCGATGCTTTGTAGCTGTTCAATAAAAAATGTAAATACAGTTAGAGATTTTTGCTTTGTGAATATTTTTATAGCTGTGTACGTGTACACGTGAATAGAAAGTCAAGAAAACAGTGTATTGAATTATTTTACACGGAATACACTGTTTTCTTGATTCTTTTTTGCTTTTGTAGCTCTGATTATCCTGAATTTTTCATAAAATAATTAATTTAGAACCAAAAAATTTTACATTGAAGTAATTAATACTGATGATTTCAATCGTTTCACTGGCTAGACAAACTAGGTTTCTTTTTGTCCAAGTTATCTTTCAAATAAACCTGTTTTTAATTTTGACGAATTCCTATAAATCCTTGAAGTAATTCAATTAAGATAAGCAAACTAGATCAAATTGATATTATAATCGGTATTTCCATCCTTTCATTATATGCAAATAGTATATTAACAACAGTAATTTTCCGACAATGTCATTCTATGAATAATTCATGTTATGTAGAGTATCCGAGATTGATTATGTAATTTGAAAATGTAATCGATATGCCACTTTAGAACCTGTTTAGCGTACCTTAATCAATATACCGTTAATTTATTTTAATAAATTTGAAATAGTAGGTATAAGCGAGAAATTTTTAGGAAGGTCGACTAGAAATATCGATGTTAAGTGAAATTGTCTCGGACCTGTGGAATTTCGTTGTTTCTTTTTCTAGGTTTTCACTTTTTCATAGGAAGTAGTTCCTAAAGTGTACTTTCATAGTTTTGATTCTAGGATATGTTTTATCAAGTGGGTAATCCCGAACGAGAAATTAGTTAAGTTTTTATATGTTGGTAATGAATAATTTCGTAAACTATCTGTGAAAAGCTACATTATCAGCGAGTTGATTTGGGTGTGCAAGCATCTTGTGAGATGGGCGATATTAAGGGGGTATATATGTTACCGGTTAAGTTATTTCATAGAATACCTAGTTATTCCATGAAATAACTGGTCGTGGACGTTGTTGTATAAAACTCTCTTGTATTTCATGGTTTAGCTAGTTATTTCATAGAATGGAAACTACTTGTGCGGTTTCATCGAACGTTTGTATAACAATGCAGATAATTTTATTTGCACCTTTCATCAGCGTCAGTTTATTGTCGATTGCGTTTGCATAGTTTTATAGTTTCGTGCTGATGGTAGTGTCTTACGATCAAAACGATTGCCCAGTTTATAAAAGAGCTTGCTGTCACATCCAACAGGTTGAAATAAGATCAAAGAGTAGACCGTGATAAATTGGAGGAGTTCATTCTATAATATTTGAATGAAACTTGTAATACAAATAATTTGGTCGACAAAATCAGCAGCAACAGACGAAAAATCTGAAATCATCGATTCGAATGTCAACAGGCATACATCAAACAGGAAGTCCCTGGATTCAGGAATGATTTCACCGAGAGCTTGTGGTGATGTTATTGTAGAGAACGCATTCGTAAGAACGATCTGTAGCTAAAAATTCCAATATTGCAGATATTCTCTCATGAGGGCTTGCCCTCAGGACAATGTTGTTTTTCTGTTGTAGCACAGTGACTAGGGCTAAGAGGGTTGATTAAATCTCATAGCCAAGTTTTAAATAGTTAAGCCAATCGTTTGGTGTCAATTTGAACTTATTTATTAAATTTATATAAGTATGACTTCAGTTTTAGAAACCAATTCTTACACCCCACACTGACTGACTTACTGGCCGTGACATGTTTTTCGCTCGAGGCTTTGCGATGAACTGACGACTCTGACGATCGCCGTAGATATCATTTGCTTGTGGCAGTTTGAAATCGCTACGATATATCGTTACATGTGTAGCGTCCAAAAATGTAAACTCAACTGCATTTAACAGTCGTGAGTGATAAATTCTTGAATAATACTTTCAAATACTATTATAGATATTGGACGATAATTTCGAACGTAAGACATCTTTAGCCGGTTTATTTATTTTTGAAAATTGATTCTGCAATCATCGGCGGAATTGAACAAGTTAACTTTAGCGTAGATGAATAAATTTCACCGGTTATAAATCATCAAGAAATAAAAATTGACCCGACATAGACAACGTTTAATTAATTAATGGGAATTAATTACCATTGGCTTAATTAACAACAACTTTGATATTATCTTTAACCGAATGCACTGTTCGAACAGATTATGAAAAACGTTCGTTACTTTGATTCAATGCAAGAAATGAGTATAACATTAGCAAAACTTGTCTTAAATATTGTGAAATGAATACGGGATTGAAGGTCTTAACATATTTTTTTATTCTGGTAACTAACAGCTGTAAAGTTGTTTGGGAAATCAACCATTTAAAAATTTAAAAAATTTTTAAAAATGTTCAGTTAATATCCAGGGTAGTGATATTTTGTAACAGCGAGATGCTTTGGTGCTCCTTGATCCATACTAATTGGAATCTTCGGTCAAAGTAGCCAAACCCAAAAACTTTGGAATTTTCTACCACCGAGGAAGAAATATTTGTCATGTTTAGGTTGTAAATATCCGTAAACTAAGCCTCGGCTTTTTAAAACATATAATTGAATTCAATCCAATCTATTTTTGTAAAGATCATTTTTCTTGGATGCACCATATTTGGAGCACCATATTGGAGCACCATATTTCATGTCAATAAGCAATTGCGATATTAACTGACAGATGTTATTATCGTAAAACATAAATTTCAACCAAAGAGATGGGATCAAATCAAGTGATGCAGTTTTGCCGGAATCATCCTGGGTAACCCTGGGAAGCTGGTGTCGAAGGAATACTAGGCGACGACCGGAAAAAACCTATGCTCAATAGTAGGATTTCTGACTGGCCACTGCCAACTTAGGATAAACCTCCATATTATAATGTGGCTATTGGACACACCTCTATGCAGGATGTGTCAACAGAAAGACTAAACTGTCAGTCATGCCCTATGCGAGTGCCCGGAGTGTGAGTTCAGTGAGTCTTGGCGTATACCTGCCGATATAAAAGAGATGTGTCTCCTAGTAACCTGTCCTGTCCTAACCTGTTTCTGCAGATGGATGTGGGTATGTGTTTTTGTGAAGACCTTCTGCACTTGTCTGATACAATGTTTGGGTTTTTTATGACAAATTTCTTGTAATGGTTGGTATTAATTACTTGGTCATGAATTGCCATCATAAATCCTTCTGTTTCTGGAAATATACTATATTACATAACGTGTGCGGAAAGTGACATTTTTCACACGAGTGGGAAATATTGTAGCACGGGGCATGAGCCGAGTGCGACAATCACACGAGTGTGAAAAATCACTTTCGCACGAGTAATGTACAGTATTTTTCCTACGATCACGTGATAATTTCACCAAATAATGTGTAATCAACATCTGACATATTATTACACAAAATGTTACAATTACAGTCAACATAATTGATTTAAAAATTGACAATAACTACCAATAGTGACAAAAATTCAAGTAGTTTAACTATAGATATAGATAATATAGGTAGGTTATTACAATTATTAATTGGTTGGATAATTATGGAAATTGAAATTATTATTGTTCATCATACTTCATACATACTTATTATGAATACCTTTCAAGATGATTACATTTTCCTACTATTATAAAAGGTGATTTGGATTAGTCGGTACAACATCGGATTTCTGACGAAAAGTACGCGGGTTCGATCCTCGACCGCGCCCTAAATTTTTTTTAATCAAGAAAATGACAAAAATTTCACTTTTCAAATAGATCGCTTCAAATTTAGATATTACATAGGTAAATCTAATTAAAAATTATTTATTTAACAGCTTGCCAGTGGTCAAACTTAATAAAAATTCATTTGACAGTTTTTTTTTTCCGTACGCGTATGAATAAAGGCCACTTTCCATAGAACTAGACAGTGCGTTATATGTCACTTTCCTATGGGATCGTAGGAAAATGTATTATTATTATTAGTATTAGTATAATTTTTAAATCTTCACCATTTCTTGTTTGATTCTCTAGTCTATTGATAGCCATCTACCTAATATACATAAGACTTCCCTAGCAATATTTTAAGCTTTTTCACAATAATTATTATTCAATTAATAATTGAAAATAGGACATTCGGTATACCGCCAATTAATTTAACTTACTAAGAACGACCTTGAAATATATCTCTTGGTGTATTATGTATGAAGTAGGGAGTTAACGAGCAAGTGTACTTGTAATATGCAAGAGATTTATTAGCTGGAATGCAAGTTAGGCGCCCTCGCAACCGTCCTATCGCCTGTGCTATCTAAATGAGAAGCAATTAACACTCCTAACTAGGAGGTTTTTATTTTTGTTTTCATTTTTTTTCACTTAACACACGGGAAGCTTCATTATTCATGGTTGCAATTAGAAAAGAATATTGCATATATTGGATGCAAACAATCAATTTGGATTTAATAACGATCAAAGTGTGGGTGGATTTGTTTGGGAACAGCTCAAGTTTTTGGAAACTCCATTACATTCTAGTAATTATTTTTGTTCAACTGAAAAATGCAATGTAATCGAGCATACTTTATTCTAATTCTTCCTTTTTACGTTATTTCAAATACATAATCATCAGTAGTTTTTCTGTCTCTAAATAAATTGTGTATGACGAAAATAGCGGATTGAAAGATAATGTTAACGGTATTGAAAAGCTGGCTGTCGACAATAACTATGGGTATTGTCAACAAAGCTGCAAGCAATTCATTTTACGTCACCTATAATAAAAAGAAGGCACTCGTTAATCATAGTAGTTTATTTCAAAGTATTCAGTTGATTGTTTACAGTCAGTTTAAGAAGTTTGCTCAACCTCAATTTTTTGACACTCATTAAACATTTTTGGCTCATGGGTTACGGTTGCCTTTATTATATAAGCATGGCATAAAATTGTGTCACATTTTTGACGCGATTTCTCTTGGTATTATTTTGAGCTATTAATAAATCTTTAATTGAAGGAACTGACTTAATGAGAATACTCTTCATCCATTTACCTGATGAAATACATCTTTTTAGTCTCAAGTTTATAGATAATTGATACACTGGGTCTTTGGAAGCTCATATCTTGGCAAGAATATGCGCTTCAAGAAACTTGAACTAGTGGATCAAGAAGAATAATTCCACTTCGCAAGTTTGTGGAATGCATCTGTATCTGTCTGTATTTGTAAGAATTTGAAGGGTGACCCCCACAGCACTTAGGCCACAATTGGCCCATTGTACATCCTTCTGAGGTTCAGACTCCCTTCTGGCTCGTCATCCAGCCTACTTGTTTGAAGTAGGCGATAACGTCGCCGGAAGTGAAGTAAGCTCCCTCATGCTGGCTTGTGTTAGCCTGTACTCGCCGAATACAGAAAACCTAAATTGAGAGAGTGTCGGACATTCACAAATAATGTGTTCGACAGTCTCATCTTCCTGTTCGCATCCCCTACAGAGTGAAGTGTCAGACAGACCCAGTCTGTAGAGGTGTTTTCGTAGGTGGCAGTGACCGGTCAGAATACCAGTGGCTATCCGAAGGTTCTGTCTGTTCATAGTCACGTATTTTTTGGCTACTTTGCTGTCCGGATACTGCCTTGGCAGAATTATTACACACAATTCGAAAAATATATACAATTTCCTTCATATCTGGCCACATGTTGTTACTGCGCATGCTTGCAGCCCTGTGACCGGTTCGTTTAACGCTAAGTCACAAACAGGCGAGGGAACGACCCTAGCGCACGATGAATATACAGCATTATAATCTCGTTATAATCTCATTTACAGCGTAATAGCTCCTCAACTATAAACGCTACGGGAAGAAGTTTTAATGACATTTATAGAAAATTTCATGCTCTACAATTCAGTTACCACCATTTTTAATTCATCATTGACCATTAACTAAATATTTAGCAATAACAATATTGAAAAAAATTTGGAGCGCTAGAATTAAAAACCTATGCGTTATACAAAAAAAAGTTTCGGATAAAAAATATAGCAAATATTATTATCTACAATAATGATTTTCACAAAACGTGTTTTCGAAATTGCGGCTGAAGTGAAACCCCCCATGACGCCAACTTGTATTTACATTCATGGGACACCCCTCAGTATATTCACAGAAAAAAATGCCTGTTCCCGTACATTTTTTTCAGAACCCACTTTTTTGGCTTGTGCTCTTGGACTATAAAAAAAATTCAACTTCTCATTTGGCAAGAAGAAGCAATAATTATTGTCAACTTCACAGATAGTGGTGGAAAAAAATTTGTTATTGTTTATTTCCGCTAGTAGCACTAAACATCAATAATTGTATTATCACAGCAGGTGTCGGTTTTTGAATTATTATTGTTCTACATTATTAAAATCTTTCTCCTGAAGAACAAATATCGCTAGAAGCGGTAAAATAAGTGCACAATTACTGCACACTAAGTCATGTGAGAGATATGAAAAGTAGTTTGCAAGTGGCGCTAGCAAAAAAAAATGTTACCGCAGTAAGTGATTGGGTATTTAGTCCAGTAAATGAAGGAGAAAAAAAGGGAAAGTTAACATTAATGACGGTTTTCATCTTTTGGTTGGAAGTTGCATTTGGTACCTCATTAAACATGAGACAAAGTTCTGCATGAAAACGCGTGCGAGGGCGGAGAAAATGGCCCCAAAATACCAGTAAAATAGATTTTCAGCCAATATCTCCTTAAATATGGCAGTTAGAGATTTTCGGTTCAGATACAAATTGAAGTTCAGTTAATTTTCTACAAAAATGGTCCTAATGATTTTTTTCGCAACTTTAATATTTTCTGCAAAAAAATCGGGTTGAAAAACCGGAAATTTTGAGACTTGTGAAATATGCAAGTTTTGTACAAAATTTTAGCTGGGGGGTGTTGGAAATCCATTATTTTCAATGTTTTGGATTGTGGAAACCAATTGTAGATGGCGCCACCACATTTTACAGATTGGGAAAATCCTCGGTGCCATAAATGAGAAACCCTGTAACCAGATACTTTTGATGGATATTTATGTTTTCGAGGGTCTTGTTTTCCTCTCAGATGAGGCCTCAAGATATACTTATTAGGAAAACGGGCTATAAGATTAATTCTAGCGGACCTGAATCTAGCAACAATCAGCTTTGCACATGTGGCAAAATACTGATGTTCATTAGGTGTTTTGGTAAGGAAAACTGAAAATGCCTCAAGAGTGGAGAATATTTACCCATAATATTTTCTATGTTTTGGGTTGGTGATAAAAGTTAATTTTAACGAAAAACGTCAATATTTATTCAATATTCTTCACTTTTATGACTTTTCTCTCTATAATTAATAATAATATTTATCAAAATAATGCCAGAAAACAAACACATTTATGCTTCCAAGCGTGGCCGCATGGTTTGTAGCAGACGACACGAGCGCCACGTAGAGCACACGCGCGGTTTACGACGGAGGAACTAAAGTAATAAATTATAGCTTATACATTTAGATATATTGGTTTTTCCCCGGGATATCAAAGGTATGTACATATTGTACATCGATGGAAAGGTGGGAATTTTTCCGTTACACCAGTTAAGGTGTTAAAATGTTAGAAATAAAGAGCACGGAGAAAAAACCACCAAAAAAAAGTGCTTTTTTTCCTTGAGCCCGCGTTATCTAATTTTATTGAAAAATGGACGACTTCGTCAAAAAAGTAATTGCACAATCGAAAAGTAGACATTCTTAGCTTTCAAATGATGTATCATAGAGACCAATCGGATCATGTATAAATTTTTAATTGATGGTTGTTCACAAAATTTCCCCGCGCTCCAAAAACAGCAAAAATTTGGGATTCACTAAACAACGATTAAATATGAAAATTAAAAAAAATTAGGGTATACAAATTTCAGAGATGACAAAGGACCTTATGAGGACCCATAATCAAGAAAATTTTGAGAAAATTAGTGCAATACAAAAAAAATAGGAACAAATTCCTGGCGAGGTCAAAATTGCCCGGGAGCAGAAAGATTGCCCGTGTATGATAGCAGGAGAATTCCTCTTTCACATGAACTTTGAATCATGAGAAAATATGCATTTTCCACAAAGTTATTGAATAATTTGTCCCCCCGCTGATGTGTGAGTACACGGACTGTTCTCTCCGGCATACAGCACAGAAGCTCATTATTCGAGGTGCGCTTGGTACCGTTTTTCTCGAAACCGGTCAAATTTTCGAGAAAAATCATGGAGAGAATTTTTGTAGAAAATTAACTGAACTTTAATTTTTATCTGAACCAAAAATCTCTAACTGCCATATTTTAGGAGATATTGTCTGAAAACCCATTTCTCTGGTCTTTTGGGGCCATTTTCTCTGCCCTTGCACGCGTTTTCATGCAGAACTTTGTCTCGTGTTTAATGAGGTACCAAATGCAACTTCCAACCGGAAGATGAAAATAGGGCGTCATTAATGTTAACTTTTTTCCTTTATTTACTGGACTAATTGTACTAATATATTGTGGGTTCTCAAGAATAGTGATTATCGTTACAAGGCCGATAAGTAACAAATAACGGATAAGGTTGAGCATTTTAATTTTTCGACTACCTAAAGATATCATTTTAGCTGAATCCCTGGACTTTTAATAATAAATAAAAAATATTCTAATCTCTCAAGATCGCATTAACTGCAAAACTATTATTATGGGTATAATAAATGCTTAATTTTTATTTATATTATCTCTTATAAGATTTATAATATCGGTGTCATGGAGCTCAGGTGTAAAAAATCACAGTTATCCTTAGCGATGTTTTCAAGTAACGAACGACTGCAATTTAACAGTCCCAACAATTTCCTAGAGTGGAATAAAAGGAGTCAGCAGCACTTACTGTTCAACTCGAATGTATGAAACTGACTAATCTGAAAATAAATCTAGGGAGTCTTTAATAATTACTACGGCGCTTTCAGCTAACTACACCGACTCTTTTCGTATCGTTTTCAACTTTACCTCGACCAACTAGTTAGGTAAAACGACGAGAGGGACTGAGACGGAAACGTTGACGTTAAGTTAGTTGGAATAGTGTATTTATATATTTACGTTAAGCCTTCACAGATGTACTACATTTCCTGCATAACTTTACTCGGAAGCGACACGGTCTATGGGAAAATCACCAATTCCTGTGAGTCGTTTTCATATTTTAATTACGCTAAGGATATTTTATACAAGGTCTCGTTGAAAATATCTGCAAGTATGTATCAACTATTTATACTTGAAGGCTGGGGTAATAAAATGTTAATTTGCAATGAGAAAAGCCATACTGTATTGTTAGAAATTGAATAGATAAGGCTTTTACTTTATGAAGATCCATACTAAACGATGAAGTTGAACAATTTAATTTGTTTATACAGTGTGGAAACCACTTATGGAATAAAATTCTTTATGTCATTATTTTAAAAAAATTATAAAAAATGCCGAGACACGTCAACTTTTGAATTGAGTTGTGCCTTATGTAAACATAAATTTAAATGTAGGGTGATTCACGCAAGTATGCCATAGTCTTTTTGAAATCCTCTTAATGAACCGATTCCAAAAAACTAATTAATGTATGGTCAATTATTAATTATACAGGATGAAATTTCAAAAGCAATAATTTATTACACTTGAAATATTGGTAGGTACTTTTTTAAATTAGCTAGATATGGATTTATCAAAAATCTAAGCTAACTAATTATTAGACGTATTTGTATATTAAACAAAACCTGCTACGCCCATTAATTTTATCATAAATACCTAAAAATTGCCTAAAAACGCCAATAATTAGACAAAATCGGTAAATAATGTGGATTGTTTTAAATGGGTAAATAATGTGGATTGTTTTCTATTCTGTCAGTTGTTGATGTGACAGTTTATACTGGAAAAGTAAAATATTTGTCAAACACTCTTTCCTTGTCGACATAACAATTGAGATTTTAATGATGATCGGGTACGGGGATAACTGCAGAAGTCAAGTTGAAGTGGCAAACTTATTTAATCACAGGTATCCCGAATTGCCTAATATTTCACAAAGTACTGTGTCTAAAATTCATGCACCATTCAGAGAAATTGGACATGTCAAACCACTGAAAAGAAAACCACACTTCGTTGAAGATGATGTGAAAGTGGATATTTTGTTAAGCGTCGAAGAGAATCCAACTGCAAGTACACGTCAAATTGCCCGTGAAAATAATGTTAGTCATACAACTGTTCGAAGATGTCTTCATGAAGATAAACGTCATCCCTACAAATTAACTTTTGTGCAGGAGTTAACAGAAGACGATCCAGATCGTAGAATGGATTTCTGCGAAAGATTGATGAATAAGCTGAACAGAGATGAGATAGCTCTTGGTACCATTCTTTTTTCTGACGAATCAACATTCACATTGAATGGAGAGGTAAGCCGACAGAACTGTAGATATTGGTCAGCAGAGAATCCTAATTGGATGCGTGAGACACATACTCATTACCCTCAAAAGGTGAACGTTTGGGCCGGTATCATAGGCGACCATATTATAGGTCCTACATTTATAGATGGAAATTTGACAGCTGAAAAATATTTAAATATGCTTAGAAATGAAGTTATTCCTGCGGTGGCAAACTTATATCCCAACGCAATAGATCCTAGCTTACCGAATGAAAATGTTTGGTTCCAGCAAGACGGGGCAACACCCCATTATGCTTTAATGGTAAGAACTTATTTAGATGAAATCTTCCCCAATAAATGGATTGGACGAAGACGTACTATTGAGTGACCAGCTAGATTGCCAGACCTTACACTGTTAGATTTTTTCTGTGATGTTATCTCAAGAACAAAGTATATGCAACACAACCAACTAGCATTGTAGATCTCAAAGACAGGATAACTACAGAAATACGGAATATTTCACCTCAAACTTTAAACAAAGTTAAGGAGGAGTTCTATAGGAGACTGTGCTATTGTATGTGTTTAATAACTGTAAAAATAAAAATTTCACCCTGTATAATTCATAATTGACCATACATTATTTAGTTTGATGGAATCGATTCATTAAGAGGATTTCAAAAATATGCAAATATACAGGGTGTTTCATTAAAAAAAAAACAACACCGACTATGGCATACTTGCGTGAATCACCCTGTACATTTACATTTATGTTTACATAACGCACAACTCAATTCCAAAGTTAACGTGTCGCGGTATTTTTTATAATTTTCTAAAATAAGGACATAAAGAATTTTATTCCATAAGTGGTTTCCACACTGTATAAATATCAATACAATACCAATCTACATTCCAATTTTAATTATAATAGAGCTCCTTTTTTCTTATTTTTGGGAATCAAACCACAATATTATGTTTTTATATTTTTATTACGATGTCTCGGTAGCGTAGAAGTTTCAAACAAGTGTTTAACGAAAACCAACACACACAAATAGGTATTTGAATTTTGAATGCAATAATTCTATAAAGATTGTCTAGTTGTAAAATTTTTTCGTTGTGTCAGATAGGGACCAAACTCTGTTTAAATCTAATTCATCTTGACAACGGTAGCTGGAACGCTATTAGTCCAAGATCCCAGAGCGATAAGACATAACTTATTTTCAAATAGATGAAAAGGTTTTCAGTAGCATCCCGTGTGCTTTGAACACCTGTGTGTTTGTGGAGCTATCCTAAGGGCCCCTGGGCAGATATCAGGTGAGAAAGATGACTAAAAATAAGAGTTACTTTACTTAAATTTAAATGTGTGATTTTTAAATATGTTTTGTAGAATAATATTCTAGTGTAGTATCATAAGTGTCAGACACTTTCCATGGACCAAAACTTTTGTCAGACGCTTTAAAGCTCCACAAGCTCCGTAAACGTTTAGTATTCAGTATAGTTCGAATCTGTTGGAGCACATATATAACTTAGTAATGGTTGCCTTGATAACATATTTGAAAGTCAGACATGTGACAATAAATAATGTTTATTTATTTTTTGTGGAGCTTTAAAGCGTCTGACAAAAGTTTTGGTCCATGGAAAGTGTCTGACACTCATGATACTACACTAGAATATTATTCTACGAAACATAATATATATAAAAATCAGACATTTAAATTTAAGTGAAGTAACTTTTACTTTTAGTCATCTTTCTTACCTGATATCTGCCCAGGTGCCCTTAGGATAGCTCCACAAACACACTAGTGTTCAAAGCACACGAGATGCTACTGAGAACCTAACATTTCATTTATTTGAAAATCAGTTATGTCTTATCGCTCTGGGATCTTACTATTTATCGAAACGTGGTAATTAAAGATATAAAAACATAATACTTATTGTGGTTTGATTCCCAAAAAATGAGAAAAAAGAAAAAGTAATGCTACAAGGAACATACGGAAGATATAATAGTGTATAAGAAATCAGAATGTTTTTTGTATTTTTCAGTTTAAAATTATAAATTCATGACCAGAAAATCCAACAAGTACAATCACTGCATTACTATATTTATGTGCAAAATAATTGGATTGAAAATGGCTATCAAGGTCAACAAAAGTTAATGTTTGTACTCAAAGTAACACTGTATAAGAGAAAAATGATTTAAAAGTAATAATTAACAGTGATTGATGGCTGTGACTATATAATATTAAAATATGAAATGAATCCAACATTAAATAACCAAGGTAGGTCTATAAATTATTTATTCGTTTAAATCGCATAGTAAGATTAGAAAGAGCACATACACGAATAGTATACACACAACATTAGTTTTACACAAAAACAAAACTTCCGAGAAATATGTTAAGCAGAAGATTATTGATTAGGGAAATGCATTCAGTGGAACTGTTTTGAATTCTTGCATGAAGTATGCGCATATGGAATAGCGTGCTATTAGCCATGAGGCATATATCACACAATACGAATCGACTTATAGATACTAACATGTTTATATATGTATAGTCTAGGAGGTCGCCAGTTTATTTTTATAATATAGGTACTGTTAGAATACAAACATTGATTATTAAAGGAGTAAATTGAATAATTTGACGTTTTATGAGTACTTTACTTTTTCCATTTTGGCCACAGATTGCAACTGAAAATGTACGCCTCACTAAAAAATTCAGACAGTGCTGAACTCATCGCCTAACAATTAAACCCGTCTCAGAATCACTACCCTAACATACTTCAAGACGGGCCACACACACTCTCCGTCCTCTGTTCCCTTCTATCACTCCTACCTTTTACATGTCATATTAAGTACTGCTCTTCCCCTAACCATGCTCTCCACTATGCCACTGACCTCCTTCCATTCCTCCTCACCCCTCAACTTATCCCCGATACACCACCCCCCTTAGTTTCTTGCCCAACTTCCTCAGCATTTCCTCTAAAAATCTACATTCCTTTTTCCTCCACTATTTTTAGCTTCTTCAGGTGCCCATTCAGGCGACAATATCACGTCAGGCTCCCTGTTAAAACTGTTGGGGCAGTTTTACTTTGACTTATGCATACATTGTTGAGGTTGTAGTCCCTCAAAAGAATCTTTGATTGTCTAAGCCCCGCTAGATTTTTCCAATGGTCAGATCTTCTCTTTATCTCGGCTTCACTTATTTCTTCCAATATTAAATTATATTACATTAGAGCTGATTTCGCAAAAGGGTTCAGGCCCCCAAAAGGGTATTTCAGTCCCCCTCTATGCATACTCTTAGACACGCGTAACTCATTCACAGACAAACTTCCTCGTTCTAGACTATTCAGAAGATGGCGTTTTATGTATAAAAGGGTAACCAGATAATTTCTTTCAATTTGGCTACACATAGGGCACATGTGTAAAAGCTGAGAAGGTAAGACTATTGCAAAATACTTGCATGTGTAAGGGCAAATAACATGAGAGCCTACAGCAACAGGCAGATCAGGATCTAGAGTGACAGTCAAGCTGCGCTTAAAACACTTCAGAGCTCTACGCTAACATCTCGGCTGGTATGGGAATGCGGTGAATAACTTAGAAGACTGGCGACTCGAAACAGTGTAACACTAGAGTAGGTCCCAGGTCACAAAGGAATCGCTAGCAATGAAAAAGCTGATGAACTCGCAAGTGCAGAATCGTCAATCCTGGTGAACGGACCCGAACCAGCTGTGGGCATTCCCAGATGCTCAACTAAGTCATGGTTAAAAGGGTGGGTAAAAGAACAATAGGGGCTACTTACGGAACAAAATAGGGCTGAATAACGGATACCTCACATGCAGAAGATGCAAAATGGACACCGAAACAGCTCTGTTTATATTATGCAACTGTGAGACGCTGGACCATAGTAGGCAGAAACTGTATGGTAGACCCCAAATGACTCCAGAAGACTTCTACAAGCAACCAGCAAAGAACCTGTATGAACTAATACAGCTGAGATGGTATCGGCGAAGGGACGGCTCCTTAAAAAAAGACTAGACCTGAAAAACCTGAAAAACACTACTTTCCGGTCTTGTAACGTAATTTACTATTGCCGGTCCCTGACGTCCATTTTGTTATCATTTTTCCAATCACTATTTTATAATACAATCTACCTTGATTTTGTTACTATGGTAACAACGTTTCGATATATTGCCGAGTGATGACAGTTCGTTGATTTTTAATTTGTCGTTTATGTCAAACTTATTATTTTATCTGGTTTTAGTTTTGTTAATCACTTTGTTATAAAAAGTAAAATAAAGAATTGAATGTAGGTATATCGAAGTGTCCGTCTTAAAAAAATATTGTACGTGACGCACCCGAAAATAAGTGTTTTTCAGGTCTCACCAAGCTTTCCAAATCTACGGTTTTGTAACGTAACTTACTATTCCGTCACATTCAGCCTCATCGAGATATTTTGTTTTACTTTGAGTTTTCGAACACATATCTAATATCCCAAAGTTTTGTGGGTGTGTGTATTTTAAAGACGCTTTAATATTTTTTTTTGGAATATCTTAATATATACAACAAAAAATTGTTTAGAATTTTTAAATACTAACAAGTTTTATCATTTTCAAATTAGCAGCTTTTTATCTCTACCTTTGAAAAGTTGGAAAATATTTGTTTTTTCATACACTGGTTGATAGCATATTCTACCTTCATATTTGTCTACTTCACATCTACGTCTTCCATAATTATTTTAATCTACAACTGTCATGTAACGGGTACGATTTGACACTATTTTCAATGTCATAATGACGTATATTATCGCACTAGTGCGTTTTTGATTACATTACCGCACTAGAATCTAAAAACATATTAATATCAGAATTAAATATTTAAAATACCACTGGAAGCTGCAATTTCAATTTCCGAAAGGAGATTGTCTTCGCTTGAACTAATTTTTATAGATTTTTGTTTCAACTTTGAAAATTTGATGACCTAACTAATTTATTTTATTTCCACAGCCTTGTTTTTCTTTGTTGTTATGGCCACAAAATATGATACACAGTACCTTATGTTTGCAGTCAATATTATTAAAAATACGTTGTATTAGATTTTTAAAAAAAATTTCATAATAAAGGTACTGTTAATAATACTAATAAACATCTTCTGTAAGTTCCTTGTGGTATTATTTAATTTTTTTTCTCTAATTTTTTTGGGAATCAAACCACAATAATGTTTTTTATTTTTTTATTTCGACGTTCTGGTAGCGCTCCAGCTGCCTTTTTGTCAAGATTAACTAATAATAAAATAATTTTTGGTCCCTATCTGACACAACGGAAAAAATATGATTGATTCCTGAAAAAATGAGAGAAAAAATTAATAATAAACAGTTGTAGATAAAATTTTGTACGTAACACGTGTGATAGGAATTATTAACGCAC
>CAJUYI010001571.1:9702-24236 GCA_910591695.1 Galerucella pusilla
TATTTTAATATAAAGCATTCTGTTATTTTATTTGATTTGCGGCCGAATATACCTATGAGATAAGGAAGCAACTTAAAACCTCCGGCCGAATTTACCTACCGGCTTTTAGTACCTGCCTTTTTTCCGGCCGAAATTACATCCGCCCAAATGATAATTTGCTCAGTTCTTGAGACCAAAATTCCAAAAGTTCTGCCAAGTTGGAGTGCTGTTAAATATATTATTTTACATCTCGTGTCAAATTTGCAACCAATTTAAGTGTTACGGAACATTTTTTGTTATTAAAAATTAATGTTTTTCTTTATTAAACTAAAGGAAAACGTTCCAAAAGTTCTGCAAATTTGACAGATCTATCGGAAAAATATACCGAACGACTGCACAAATTTGCAACTTTTTACGTTGACCGTAAACATGTTTATTTATAAGTTTTTTTAATTCGTGGTCATTTTTTCGAGCAAGGCGGTCTCTAAATAATTACAAAAGTTTTGAAACTTGGTTGCAAACTTTCAAAACATCTATTCTGATGCATTTACAAATTTGCAACCTCATACGCGATCCGGAACTTTTGCAATTTTCTTGAAGGTGAAAAAATAATAAAATGACATTTTGGCTCACCCTTTATGTACAATTTTTAGCTAAAATACTTTTGTTAGATGAAATATTTTAATCCTAAATACAATTTCTTTATAAGCAAATTTAAGTGCTTGTGATGGAACTTGGAGTTAAATTACTGAGTGACTTCTAACAATCCCAGGCTTCGGCATGCGCACTGCGCAACAACTTTCTCACTCCAGAGTTACAATTTATACTACTTCGTCCTTCGTCTACTTCACTTTAGTCATTGCTTATGTTCGTGTCGTAAGGGTGCGTTACGCTCGTATCTAAAATGTGTAGTTGTCTATCTTTATTCATGCTGTTCGATAATTACGATTTACTTGTCGAAATGTTGGGAGAAAATAGTGTTATTGCTGAAATACATTTTAAATTGGATAAAGTTTTGCCTCCTTTTTACAAAATTAATCAAACGTAAGTACCCTTCTATTTTTATGCATCTTTTTGTAAATGTGAGCAATACAAAAATATTCAATATTTGTGATTTTCAAAGAGGCCAAATTTTTCATTTCTAAATTGTCAGGCTCAAAGACAACCCTTAATGTATTGGGGGTCATCCATAAATTACGTCACACATTAAAGAGGGGAAGGGTATCACCAGAATGTGACATTGTGTGAATAAAAAAATCCAAAAATTTTCGATCTCAATCTATATTTTTAATACTTTGGTTCTCGCTATGAGATTATGTTGGATTTATGAATTATTTTATAAAAATATGTAAAAGTGAAATTACCTGTTTTCTTTAAATTATTTTTTAATACATGCATAAAATTGAAAAATGTATGACGTCACATCAGGGGGAAGGGTTTCTAAAAATGTGACAGCCTGTTACAAGGCTGGGGGGGTTAAAAAGTCGTAAAATTTGTGTGACGTAATTTATGGATGGCCCCTTGTTTGTATATTACTTTTTGTATTTTATTAAAATGCAATATATCCACATATCGATTTATTGGGTCCGGTGAACTAGCCGCAGTGAACGCAGCCACGAGCTTTTGATTGATTATGGAAAAAAATCTATACTCATCTATTTTGAAGGTTATCTGTCAAAAAACTTGCAGATTATTCAGAATTTCCAGAGAAAGATAAGAAAAAATTTTCAATGGCAACTATTTCGTCCGATATTTTACACACACAATTTAAATTAAATATGTCACATTATACAGGAAACTATTCAAAATCATATTTTCTTTTTTCTTCAAGAAATAATTCCTTTTTTTTACTTCTCTTATATGGATCTAGATACAGTGTGGAAACCACTTATGGAATAAAATTCTTCATGTCATTATTTTAGAAAATTATAGAAAATGCCGAGACACGTCAACTTTTGAATTGAGTTGTGCGTTATGTAAACATAAATGTAAATGTACAGGGTGATTCACGCAAGTATGCCATAGTCGGTGTTGTTTCTTTTTAATGAAACACCCTACCCTGTATATTTGCATATTTTTGAAATCCCCTTATGGTCAATTATGAATTATACAGGGTGATATTTTTATTTTCTTAAGCATCGGTGGTTTAAGCGATAAATTCGAACGAGTGAAACATCTTATATTTTTATTCTGTAATCTTTGCCAATATGTTCCGTTGTCCGTTGATAATCCAAAAAAGAATCTGCAACAGGCAGTGCGGATCATTTTCTAAATCTGAATGTTCATTGTTATCCTTATTCGAATTTAGTCGGAAAATAATTCCATACGTTTTGTGTAATGTCGTATGTATCGAACCATACTTGGTCAAGGTTGACAAATTAATGAATTCTAATATGAAGAGCTTGGTGCGCGAGTGAATAGTGAATAATCGAATGTTTTAATGTCCAGATAAACTGAGGACGTTGATGAATGTTTTTTTTAATACGATGAGTAATTAGTAACTAGTTATATCAATAGTCGATCTTTGAGATCAGTGCAATCGCCCATCCAGTGTAAAGCACCCAGCAGCGTGCAGCATGTAGTAGTCTTTAAATGCTTGTAAGATGTGTGACTGAAGTAAAAACAAACGTCAGCTCCGTATTCACGGACAAACTGGTAGAAATAATATTAAAAGCGTATAATTATTTTGAAACATTAAAAATAAAACATAAGACTAACATATAAAAAAACAGCCCATGTGAAAGGTCTGCTAATAATACATAAATTATTTTGAATTATAGATACTTTCACATATTATTTAAAAATTTTTATTGTTAAATACATATCAACAAATTAATTATTATTATTTGACATTCATTTAATAAGGCTTATTCCAGGGCCATTAAAAAATTATTGAAAAATACGTTGTTTTTTGGTTGTCATTTGGTAAACTACAACTGTAATCTTTGCCATTACTTGGATTAAAATTTCTTGCCAGAAATGATTCGCAAACATTTTTTAATGCTTCTTTAGTAGGTACCGGATGTTAATTTTTTTGTGAAGGTTTCATTACAGGATTTAACTCTCACTAAGTCGACTCTCTGGTATATTGTAAGTATTTTCCATATTTCTGAAAAGAACTATATCTGGTTGTGAAACTGTTGAATATATGGAGTGCATTTAAACACTTTCACTTTATTTCAGTGTAAATAATCTTGACCTTAAACAAATATTAAATTTAATTTCTCAAATCTAAAATATCAAAATATTTATTTCCAACCAGAACACTATTACAAGTTAAAATTGCTCTACCGATACGAGAGGTAAGATTATAAAGGTAACGTTGGCCTGAATAGTTGCCCTTGAATGTACCTGGCCTACCTGGAAAAAAAACTTGTAAGTCGACGACAACACCGTGAATGTTAATGTCTGTTTATAATAAGGTTGAGGTCGTTTGTTTCAATAGGTTTTAAAAGATGAATCTACTAGAAAAATACTGACAAAGAACCTTGTAGACGATCAGTTGGATATTATATTTGTAGATAACTGGCGGGTTTTCCTTTTAACTGACTCGAAACAATAAAAAAATGGTGTGAAAACGGCTTTAACAAACGCGAGAAATTGCAACAACGTTAGTTCCCAAGCGCATCAGGTCCGACTAACAACGCAGTCGTGAAGGATTTTAAAATAATTTCATCCTCAAAGTGTTCTTCTAAATATGTTTGGAGTTTTTGTTATTTCGCTAATTTATAGGAAGACTCATCACATGGGAAGTTCTTAATGTGTAGTACCTATCAACTTTTATTCCGTAGACAGCATACATTTTGAAAGAAATGGTATTTTTTGTTTGACGTATTATTCGTTCTATGCAGATTAAATTAACTATAGTGTGTTTCTTATTGTCTGACAGCAACGCGAAAAGGTCACAGATGCTAGTCAGGTAGTAAACCATAAGCGTCACCGTTCATCTAAGGAATTTATTTACTATTTAATTTTATACCCGATCTGATATATAAAGGTAATATGAATCTAAATTCGCTTAGTTAAAACAACTTGATAATTTCCAAGAAACATTACAATAGGGTCCTACTAGGGATTGTCCTAATGACTACTTAGAAATTTTGCAGGTATATACGGTGAAACTTGGTCTCGCCCAAATTTGTATAATTTGTTTTGCTCAGAGTCGCTTACGTTCCATAAGTGATAACTGTGTTGTGAAAAATGTCTTCAAGTTTCACCCCAGTAAAGTGTAAGTGCGTGCTTAGCTTACAAACGAAGACTGTAGTGTTAAATGTGCATGATGCTGTTGTACATCAAATGCCGGCTGCTACTGTTAGAAATATAGTTTCGACATGTTCCAATATGACAGGAGTTAGTGAATCTACTATTTACAGGCTTCTAAGGAAGAGGAAAAATGGAAATATATCTCCACCTAAAAAGTTAACTGGAAGAAAACCACTTGACCTTGTTGAACATTTGCAAAATACAATAAGACAATAGTGCACGAATTATATTTTAAAAAAGAGATCCCAACCCTCGACATAATTCTAAGAATGGTAAAGGAGGACATAGGGCGAAAAACTTTGTGGAAAATATTACACAAATTAAATTTTACTTGAAAGAAGCAAAGTCGCATATAATCATCGCACATTGCAGCATGTAATACCTTTCTTCGCATCTAATACACATGAGAGCTTATGGCAGCATGTGTTGAATGCCTTGATATAAACGCGTAGGTTGATGGTTCGCGCCCGGACTATTGTGAAATTTTTTTCAATTTATTTGCTTTCTATAAGAGAGAAACATGCAGACAGAGAAACACGCGACGCCGCACAGCTTACAATAGCTTCCTATATCAAAAAGTGTCGTGACAACTTTTGGTAATAATTTTATCCGTCTAGCCTCCTTTCACAACGCGCGATGAGGAACTTCGTTCCAATAAGCAGAATAAACTAATATCGTAATCTCCGCCACTGCCGCAATATTTATCGTTTATCTGGCATTGTTCAGTTTTATTACCATATTGTATTATGAGCTGAAACAGGGATATATATATATATATATACACTCACCGGCACGAAAAACGGAGCAGTTGAATTTTTTTAAACAAACTTCAAATTTTACTGCTTTGTGATGTTTTATTATTATAATATCCTACATACAAATAAAATAACATGTTTAAAATATTATTTAACAACAATTGAACCTTTATTCTTTATTTGAAGAAAAAAAAAGTGTTCCGAACAATTTAAAAAACGAGAACAAAAAACTTTTTGTAACAATTTAAAAAACCAGAACAAAAATAAATTTCTGATGTGTCATAACGACTTTAAATTATTCAAAACTGAAACGACTTGCTATCCCAAACTTTGGATTCGCATTATTAATAACGGATGTTGCCCCCACGAGCTCGAATTAATGCCTGTATCCTTCTTGGCATGCCTAAAATCAAGTGCCGAATGTCCGCTTATGGAATAAGTTCCCATTCCTCTAAAAGAGCTTATCGCAGCTGATTTAAAGTTAAAGAAGCAGGAACACGACTTCGCATTCTTCGCCCAAGCATGTCCCAAACATGTTCTATGGGGTTGGTATCTGAGCTTAACGCTGGCCAGTTCATAACAGGAATGTTTACCTCGTTTAAATATTGTTGAGTGATTCTAGTTCTAGCAGTATGAGGTCTTGCGTTATCATGCATAAGAAGAAAGTCATTTCCAATAAAATCAACATAAGGGACAACAAAATCTTGGAGAACGTCCTCAATGTACCTGGCAGCAGTTAAGGAGCATCTCGGAAGGATGTACAATTCTGTGTGTGCCTCCAGAGGAATTCCGGCCCAGACCATAACGGATCCCCCTTGATATCCTACCCTAGGGCTGAAGGTACATTCAGCAAAACGCTCGTGTGGCCTTCGCCATACTCTCTCACGACCATTTGGAGACCGTAAGCTAAATCTGGACTCGTCAGTAAATAAAACGTTCCCCCATTCATTTTCACCCCAGTGCTCATGAATTCTGGCGAACTGAAGTCGTGCAACACGATGATGCCTAAGACGTTCTGGGCCTGTCGCAGGTCTACGACTGGTTAGGTTGGCTTCCCTGAGTCTTCGCCTAACTTTCCGCTGGCTTACATTAGTTTGCCGGACGTACTGAAGTTGATTTCTCATTTCAACAGCTGTAGCATGACGATTTCGTAGACTTTGTAAGGTGATAAAACGATCATCACGAGCGCTAGTTCTGCGTTGAGGACCAGTTCCAGGTCGTCTATTGTAAGCTCCAGTTTCCAAAAAACGTGTAAAAATACGGTGCACGGTGCTATTGGATACATTATACTGTCGGGCAAGATATCGTTCACCCCTCCCATCTTGAAGCAACGCAACAATAGCAGCCGCTGTTTCGGGATTAACAGACACATTTTGTAGATTAAATAGATGTATCACTATAGATTAAATAAACGCAGCACAAATTTAACACGTATCTGTCACATTGAATCTGTCACATTTCTCAAAATTCATGGCCAACTATGCACTTGCACTTCACGGCCAAGTAATAAGATCTAGGGGGTTTATTATTTTAACTCAAATAAACTTTTTTACTTCAAATAAAGGTTCAATTGTTGTTAAAAAATATTTTAAACATGTTATTTTATTTGTATGTAAGATATTATAATAATAAAACATCACAAAGCATTAAAATTTGAAGTTTGTTTAAAAAAATTCAACTGCTCCGTTTTTCGTGAGTGTATATATATATATAACCAATACAGACACCTACTTGTTTTGCATTAGAATTTTATTATTTACTTGTAAAATTCTTAGGATCACTCTGTAAAAGATAAATTTCTATTTGAATATTTAATGAGGCTACTGTGCTGTCAGACATTAAGAAATAGAGTATAAAGTCCTCACAATTACTGCAAGGCAGTAAATTCGTGTTTCCAATAACTCTCTAATAACTCCAAATTTTAAGTCTGGTTCAAGGTCGAGCACTATTTATTTAAGGTCATCACAATTACTGCAAGGCAGTAAATTCGTGTTTCCAATAACTCTCTATTAACTATACTACATTAAATAACGTTTTTCAATACCAATAAGCAGCTGAAAATATTTTTGAAAATTTCACGATCATACATTAAATCTGGGTTATTAAACTGATTCACTAAGATGCCATGCCGTTCGTTCATTCAATGGAGGTATAATGAGAAATTTTCAATTTATACAGTGCCTTAATACTAAATTATATGGATATTTAACAATAAAATAAAATTCCATATAATTTAGTATCAAGGCACTGTATAAATTGAAAATTTCTCATTATACCTCCATTCGTTTGAAAAAGCTACTGTGTTAGCGAAACGCGTCACAACTTTAAGGTTAAATATAATGTAGATTTAACAAAATAAAATTGTTTCATTTCATAATTTACTATGGATCTACATCAAGTAAAAGCCTTATCTATTCAATATATTAACTTAACCTGGAAAAATTGAACATAAAAAGCCATTCGTGTTGAGAATTTGAATATTTTATATATTGATTTTCATGAGTGTATTGTTGAATTTTAAAAAACAGATACACTTTATATAATTCCATATTAAGCATAAAACTTACAATTACCAATATGACCTACTTTCCGAATCCAATTTCTACACTGTTAACAATGACAACCAGTATTTTGAAACATTCTGCCGAAATTTATTAGCAAATTTGGTACCCTTCTCTAGTTATTTCTACAGAATAAACGTTTGGTGTTTAAATCATAATTTAAATCGACAGTTTTCTCAGTGAGTGGTAGGTGCCGATATTGTCACCAATATCAATTTAAACTCGGTTACCATATTTCTGAGCGAAATGTCAAAAGGTATAACCTCTACGAGTGGGTTATTCAGTAGTTGGGGGGCCATAACACTGAATTTGAGGGTGAAATCGGTTGGATAAAATTGTGATTTTTTGGCAATTGTCTTTCCGAGTAGAGAACTTTTTAAAACTAAAATAAAAAAATTATCGAAAATGACCCCACGCTGAAGAATAAAGACATTTTTAGAATTATTATACACGTTTGTTTTTCAGTCGATTGCACGAAATTTTCAACCAACAGTATGATGTAGATAAACGAATATAAAAAAATTTGAATTTTTATGATAGTTGTTAATAACTAATAATCAATTCGGAGGTCTATAACCTGCAAAACGTTTAGTCACCCAAACGTCTAAAAAACCTGCAAAATCAACCTCAAATAAATATTATTTTCAAAGTATTCTATCTGATAACAGAAGTAAATAATTTTTTTGTTATCAGTGTGTTGTTTGTTTATAATAATCATTTTTTAATAATACATTATGTCTATACATAAAAATATTATACATTATACGCGATGTAATTAATATCGTAAACTTTGAATGTGTTAACATCGCGAGGCAAGTCCTGTTCATTTCCACGGGTACAAAAACTTATTAGTTCAGTTAGATATCTACTGTAAGTTTTTTTTGTTCAGGTGTATGCCGCAATAATATGGTTAATTTGTTTCTGTGTAGTAAACTGTTTCGTTATTATTACATGAATGTGCTTTTGGACCAAGAAGGAAGTAAGTTTTTCTGAAAATATAGATTAGCCCATACTTCTTAACGTTGACGTATAAGATAGTTTTTTTTTTCAAGACAATACACATGTGAGTGCATTGTGTACAAAGGGGTTATCAGAAAAAAAATATCGAGACGTTTGACATTGTAATATTAGCATGGAATGTTGAAGGTGAAATAGATCGATACTTATATCCAAATTGTTGTTAAAGCAGAACAAACGTACAAACTTCCATCAATTGTATGATTGTGATAAGATAAATGTCTTAATATTGAGTAATAGTTAAGTAGTTGTTATTTGAAAATATGAAACTATTTCGGGCAATATTGCAGGAAATGTCAAACTGACACGATTTGTAATTATGCAGGAAGTTTGAGATGTATAACCGTATTTATTTTGAAGTACTTATTGTATTTGATACGATTATTTATTGAGTAAATATAAACAATTTATTAATTTAGATACAAATTGGTACAATGGAGATTACAATCCGAATCCACTCATTCTTGATAAACATCAGAATTTGACGGTACTGGTAGTTTGTGTATCGTTGTATATTGGTGTTGATGTGGTTACTATGGGAATTAAAGTGAAATTTTCGATTGGTAGAGCTACTCTATGTATAATCAGGTATAATCAAAGGTAATATAGTTTGTTCAGCCATCCTTTGCCGTTACGTCATACATTGTCCAGCTTGCTCTCTCATTCATTAAATGGATGAGACGGAATTATGACGTTATTAACGTATTTCTTATCTAAGGTCGAAATACATTTTATCTACATTTTATCTGTTACTTTTGACAATCCAGTTGTCATATTTTGAAAACAATTCTTAACATATGCCATTGATTATAATTTTGAGGTTAAGTGTAAAATAACATTCAACAAATATAAGACATACGTAAAACAGCAGAATAAGTCACCGATTATGACATAACGGCAAACTATACCACGAGTGCTTCAAATTTTATCGATATTTTTTTCTTTTCCACGAAAACCTGTTTATTTGGCAAAAATATTAAAACAAAACCGATTGATAAAATCACGAGTCCGTTAGGACGAGGGATTTTATCTAAATTCGGTTTGTTTGAATGTTTTTGCCTCAAATAAACAAGTTTGAGTGATGAAAATAAAAAATTATGTGGTAAAATTTGAAGAGCGAGTTGTATTTGGGAAGATTATTTTTTTCATCAATTGTGGAGTGGAATTTTGTATTAAATATTCAATATTCTCTTGGGTGATGGCACTGAATCGGTTTGTGTTCATTTTTTAATGAACTTCGAAGCACTTATAGTTGTCAATAATGACAAATTCAAAGTAAAATTTTGACGTTTCAATGTAAACAAGGTATTATCGATGAAGAAGCAGAATTATCAGTATAATACCGAATGATTGGCTAGACTAATGTAATGCTATTGGTTAAAACCACCAAAATGTCAGGTTTTGACAAGTGAAAAAAATAATCAGTAGTAATACCCCTAGGGTCTTGATAATACCGAGATAATTTTGTCATAGAGAATGCTGAAAGCGTGTTGCTTGATAATAGCCCAAGGCCGCAGGCCGAGGGCTATTATCTTTGAGCAACTCCATGGTCGTCGGAATACGCATCCAATGTAACCGCACACTTGGCAGTCTAGAAAACATAGTAAGTTTTTAAATTGGTGATGGTTTAGGATTTTATTGAACAAGAAAGAAAAATTGTGTTATACATTACATGCATTATAACTGAGTGACAATATATCAGTCATCAAAACAATGTAATTAGCGATGACACATAACAAATAATAAAAGGTTAATATCCTAAAAACGATTAATGAAAATACTTGAGATAACTTTATTTTAATTACAATAATTTGTAGGTATGATGTAAAATTACAATGGTGGTTTCCTTTATTGTTAACGTATTTTTGAAATATATACAGTGTGGAAACCACTTATGGAATAAAATTCTTTATGTGATTATTTTAGAAAATTATAAAAAATGCCGATCACGTCAACTTTTGAATTGAGTTGTACGTTATGTAAACATAAATGTAAATGTACAGGGTGATTCACGCATGTATGCCATAGTCGGTGTTTTTTTTTTAATGAAACACCCTGTATATTTGCATATTTTTGAAATCCTCTTAATGAACCGATTCCAACAAACTAAATAATGTATGATCAATTATGAATTATACAGGGTGAAATTTTTATTCTTACAGTTATTAAACACATACATAAAATACCTGATGTATTTGATTTTAATACAATAAAATAAATCCTCAAAATATTCTCCACCTAGTTGTTGGCAATAGCACAGTCTCCTATAGAACTCGTCCTTAACTTTGTTTAAAGTTTGTGGTGAAATATTCCGTATTTCTGTAGTTATCCTGTCTTTGAGGTCTACAATGCTAGTTGGTTGTAGTGCATATACTTTGTTCTTGAAAAAAATCTAACGGCGTAAGGTCTGGCGATCTAGCTGGCCACTCAAAAGTACCGTTGGGATATAAGTTTGCCAACGCGGGAATAACTTCATTTTTAAACATATTTAAATATTTTTAAGCTGTCAAATTTCCATCTATAAATATAGGACCAATAATATGGTCGCCTATGATACCGGCCCTAACGTTCACCTTTTGAGGGTACTGAGTATGTGTCTCACGCATCCAATTATGATTCTCTGCTGACCAATATCTACAGTTCTGTCGGTTTACCTCTCCATTCAATGTGAATGTTGATTCGTCAGAAAAAAGAATGGTACCAAGAGCTATCTCATTTCTGTTCAGCTTATTCGTCAATCTTTCGCAGAAATCCATTCTACGATCTGGATCGTCTTCTGTTAACTCCTGCACAAAAGTTAATTTGTAGGGATGAAGTTTTTCTTTATGAAGACATCTTAGAACAGTTGTATGACTAATATTATTTTCACGGGCAATTTGACGTGTACTTGAAGTTGGATTCTTTTCGACACTTAACAAAATATCCACTTATACTTGTGATTAAATAAGTTTGCCACACTTCAACGAAGTGTGGTTTACTTTTCAATGGTTTGACATGTCCAAGTTCTCTGAATTGTGCATGAATTTTAGACACAATACTTTGCAATTCGGGATACCTCTGATTAAATAAGTTTGCCACCTCAACTTGACTTCTGCAGTTATCCCCGTACCCGATCATCATTAAAATCTCAATTCGGTGAGTCTCAGTTAAATATTTCATTGTTATGTCGGCAAAAGTGAAGATGATATACTTTGAGACAAACTATAAGTACCTCTAAAATTAAGTAAGTGAATTGTAGATGGAAGTACATTAATTGCATTTCATGGTGCCTACAACCCTCAATTGATATGCCACAATGATTTTGCACTGTAACTATTAAGGGGAATCTATCGGGAGCGATTTGAGAAAATATCGAAATGTTTTTGGCAAATAATTTTGAGGTAATGGATTTATTGAAAATTAAGAAAAAAATATATCATGTAGATTAATGTTCTCATCGAATAAAAACTTTGAAATGCTAACCAAATGTTGTTGAAAAAAATACGAATCATGAGGTAATTACACATATTAAGCAAAGTTTGAGTCCTTGTAAAGAATTAAATATGGATTAAATGGAAAAACTAATTGATGAGAAGTCTAATTTGAAGCTTTATAAATACTATATAAAAATCTCAGAATCCTCAAATTACTTATGACCGTACAATTCCTTATTGAAATTCGGTTGCTACCACTAAAATATCGGATAAAAATCCATCTCTCGCTTTTCTATCCTTCTATGACTGACATTGTCTCTCTGCTTAGGTAGTCGCGTGCCGTTGTTGTTGATACAATGCTCGCCGGTCTCGGCGGTCACCCAGTTCAGTAATGACGAAGCTTATAGAGTAGTACGTGAACCAAAATCTGCTTGGACCGCTTGGCTACCTACATGTTGCGGTGCTTTCATATTTCTAATAAAATTTTCGTTATGTGAACTTAAACGTGAGGACGTAGGGAAACAAAAAAATATACAAAGCATAATTGTGCAAGGTCGAATTTGGTAGATGCCCCTTAAGAACCGTTACTGGTGGATGCTATCAAATCACAACCATAGACATCGTCGAATTATCCAGAGGGTAGTTTACTGTTACTTCACAGACAAATTAGATTTTTATTTATTTATTCTCTTATTTAATGCTGGTGCTGAATTTTATGTTTGTGGACAATGTAGTAATTTTTGGTTTTGTTGCAGATACAAAAGTGGAAGCCGGGGAGGTAGCGCGCTGAGAAACGTAGTAGGAGGGGTGATAAGCACTGGTGGAGGTGGGGGCACAGGTGGCGGTGGACGAGTCTGCGAAGTGAGACGAGTATACAAAGCGGCCTTAGTGCCGTGTAAAACGGCCCGCCGACGGGCTCGTGGAATGAGCATGGGCCAGAAGGTATCAGGAGGAGTTAAAGCTGTCAATAGAGATTCTGCAGCACCATACAAACCTGTCATTCCAAGAGAATTGGCACAGGTATGTTTGATATTATTAAACAATTTTTATGTCTTGGATTTAAAAAAAAAAAGAAAGAGATCATTTGAATTTTTGGAAATTTGAGGAAGTTCTACATAAGTTACAACGGTAAACACAATTTTCATTATAGTCCAGTAAACGAAGGTGTACACATGGGCAACTGGTCCAGCAAGAGCAATTTTTTTTTAATTTGCAGGTTATGGTAGGCACATTGAATTCCCAAAATGTCAGGTACCTGACCATTGTGGAAGGGTGGGAAAATGGCTCTGAAATTCCAGAAAATCCGTTTTCCCGCGATATCTGCCGATATTTGACCACTGAAAAATTTTTGTTCAGACGAAAAATAAAGAGCAGTTCCTTACCCACAAAAATGATCCCTAGCATTTTTTCTAAATATTAGATAGTTTTCGAGGTAAATGGCCCGAACGCCGACCCAAAATTGAGCTCCAGGCCGGCTTATAGAGAGCACGCTCTAAGGGCTTGACGTCCCCAAGTAAATTACTAATTTTTTAATAACTCGCGTGAAAATCAATATTTTTTAATGAATCAAAGTGCGGGTGAAAGAAGGGATCTGTGGCTACTAAGGCGTGTTTTTATCCACTCAATTCGTGCTCCTAGGTCATTGGAAAACCAGGCCAAAATTCGTCTTTGCTAGATTTTTTAATGCTTCCATGGATTTATTCATATTATTTTTATTAAGAGTTATTTCACACAATCCTATTGGATAATGGTTCTTTGGGGGTACTTTATTTATTCCGAAACAATGCTACCAATAATTCGCCCGTATTTTTTTTTTGAATAATGTGTTTTCCAAGAGGCGATTTTTGTGGATTTCTGGAGTTTTCCCGAGCGCTCTGGTTTATCGGGAATTTCTCGATGATTAACTGTCAAACCCGCTTATAATTGATATTAAAAGAAAGGTTAGAATATCCTCTTGCCGATGGTATCATTATTTTTGGCCCAGACCCCTGGGTTTTCAGGAAAATCGGGAAAATTTCCAGTTTTCTGAGGAAAGACAGCTATTCTTCTGAGTTTATTCGAGCAGTTTTTTCTCTTTACAGTAAAATTCTTCCCGGTCAAGCATCATACCCGATGAAAGATCACATTCTGAACTTTCTTTTGATATGTGTATCAAGTATTTTATTTGATTCATTAAAAAGAAATTTGTTTCTAAATTTGTTGTAATGGATGCCTCATTTTATTCTCGTACCGCCACGCCACCCATCTATAGTGTGGTCGACGGCGTCTGCTATAGTGCGTGTACACGTGGATGCTTTCTGCTGCATTGTTTGTCAACAACTGACAATTTTGCATTTAAACACTATCTCTTTCGTGATTTTTCAAGAATAAATTAGTAGTATTCCAGTGTCAAAAGTGAAATTTAAGTCATTATTAATTTTATTGTTATTATTAAATAATACATTTTGAAATTTTTATTGATAGAATATACATGGAAATATTGAAAATTTCTGAGCTTCTTTTTTTCTGAGCACACGGTGAGGTTTCATTTTTTTAATCAAGATCAT